>JAHWFP010212376.1:38130-50891 GCA_023313725.1 Lithobius niger | reverse complement strand
AAAAATCGCGCGTTTTAGGTCTAAGAAATCACTCTTCACAGCATCGGCTTCAGTATGACGCCCTTCTGTTTCTCTCTGCAGTGCGCCTTGCAGCTAACCCATTAAGGCTCCAGCATAGAGTTATATACAATAATACTACGTCGTGCCACTGCTCTATACTCACTGAGCTATAAGTTGGGCTCTTTGCCTTTTGTTACTGCTGCCCTTTTCTGGCCTTTTTCGTACTTTAGCCTTTTTTTTTAAATATAGACCTATGCTCCGTGTCATATTTATGTTTACAAACTTTCGTTTGGTCCTGCATTTAGTTTCTGTTTAGTTATTTGTAGCCTCTTTTCACAGCCCACACTAAAGATGTGGGCCGTCGCCGCCGAGTATAAAATAAAACAGCACGTATATCCACCGCTGTTTAAGCTGCCGCTGGTAATAAGTCTTACGTTGTTTACCGTGGAACTACTATGCAGGATGTAGTCCGCATATTAAAATATTAATACTAAGGCATTTAACTGAAATCCAAACAATCATCAGTACAATAGTTTTTAACAATAATCAGAAGATTAAGAAGGTTCACAATACTGCCCCTGGTATAAGAATTGACACCGCCGCTAACAAAAATGTTGAGTCACACACCTCTATCGCGCACTGCAACAGCGATCTCTATTATATAGTCTAAAATAAATAACCATCGCAATTGGAGGTTACAAATGTGTTAGCTTTTAGACCTAGTTTTAGGCCTAATTTTTAGCGTTTAGGCCTAATATTTACCTCCGATCGAATATCGTAAGTAGCTATAGTGTCCGTGGCCTACCTTGAGTTTACCCCAGGACAACATAGATAAGCAATTGTATGTTTTTGGTAGTAAAGTACCTTGTTGATATCTAAGATGGTTACAAAAACAATGGCGGCTGTCGATTAAAGCCACCCCATGCAGGAAGACGTAGCCGCTCATAAAATACTTGCAGGACTCAAGATATGCCGTGGACACAATAACAACAGTCGGTTCGAGAGTTATGCCTATTCCTTCATACAACACGGTTTCGAGACTTCACGTTACCGTGGCAACGAGGAATGTATAAACTATGAGAGGCAGGCATGTTGTTGTTTCTTTCTGTGGTGTAAGCAACTCGTCCGCTTTTAACTTTCGTTTTATCCATACTGTTTCGCCTTGATACGACGATTTCAGGTGTCATATTCGGGATTCCCATCGCTAGTGTAAACCTCACTTTCGTCGCCATGCTGAACTGAATTTCTGAAAGCATTCTTTTTTTTTCAAATGAAAGTACGACGTGATTTCATTGAGTTACGTCGAAAAAGGTTATTAGCTAGAAGGAAGCAGCCAAATTTTAATTTTCCATGATTTTAAAGTTTATTTGACGACCACCAGCATGGTGTATACTTCGTCGAAATTCCTTAACTGTTCAGGATTCCCAATTTACAATGGTTAGTGTTAAAAATAAATTTAAAAATTTGTAATTTCTTCCGTAATAATTGTTCGATTTACGGCAAATTTTGGATCAGCAATACTTTTGGGGGTATAAAGCGATGTACCAAATTTCATTCCAATCCGACCTTTCGTTTGGGCTCCACCCAGACTACAAAAGTGCAACCAATCAACCAACAGACCAACCAACATTTTGCAATTTGGTGTCCGTTGTCGGCTACGCTTTGCACGCTCGCTCCGCCAATAAACCAAGAATACACAATGGGGCCAGAACCATAATAATGACAAACGGGTAGCAATAATGACGAAAAAAAGGCATATGTCATCATGCGTTCGGAAATTTAATCCGGGTCATTGAATTGGACTGATGGTGACACACGACCTGTCTTTCCAAGAAATTCACGTGTCACTCACGAGTCCAATCCAAAGGCAGAGTTAGATTCCAGGGCTCGTGATGACACATGGATTATTTTTCGTCATCATTGCTGCTCGCTTGCCGTCGTTAGCTGTTCGCATTGTTGATTCCATTGCGTTTGTAGTGTCTGCGGCCTTGCCTTGCTGGAAAACCCGCTTATCGTCAGATCATCGAAGTTAAGCAGCATTGGGCCCGGTTGATACTTGGGTGGGTGACCGCCTTGGATTCCGAGGGCTGCAGACTTAGGACCTTAAGGACTTCGTCGGGCAGATGACCAGGAGTGGTTAACTCTCGCTATGAAAACCCTTTGTTTGCTACTAATATTTACCGTCTCCTATTCCTTTAACCTTGATCCCCGAATATGAAGTTTAACTTAACCGGTAAATAAAAAGGATCCCATGTGAGACAATATTTTTGTGTAGTATTAGTGATCGAAACACGAAGTTTCTTATATCAACCTGACAGCAAAAGTCTTTTAAGTCTTTTAACTGCCTACGCAATTTACCCATGCCGTAAATCACTTGCTAATTTCCAAGCAGGAAATTTAGACCAAAAAAAAAAAAACAATGTCGTTACGAAAAATAAAATTATATTAAAGCAAATATTAAGTCAGTATATTGGCATGATGTTATCAAATATTCAATTTGCTAACTTTGAGTTTATGATTACTGTCTACGCGCAATTGAGCTGGTTCAGCCATACAAGCATTAGATTGCTTCGGCTGACTTAAGGTTCAAACAAAATTTATTTAAAAAAAAAAATCTCCTGCTGCCGGACACTTCCTTCCTAGGGGACCCTTTGTATGGAAAACATCGCTTCTTCACGAACTCTGAATTATTTACCGTAGACCATAACAATGTGGCTCAGATTATGTAAGACTCAAACAAATTACATTTTTCCGTCGGCTGCGTAATAACATTGGCTTATAGCTCAACATCTAAAGGATGTTAGCCACCATTAACGATAGTTGATACAGTCGAGTGTCGACCTCGCTCCCTTCGCTCGCTCGGCCAATGAAACAAATGCAGTGATCGTTGAGTGCCAAGGTGTTAATGGCACCTCTGGTTGCACGGGGTGCTAACTTTAATGCCACCGCAAAGCAAACTTGGGTCGAGAGCGACTCGCACGCGTTAGTCATTGGTACTTCGGACAAATGGGCCCAGCTCAGGCCAGACACGATACATTTTTTCCCGGGGGGGGGGGGTTGATTCCATAATCGGGTCGTCGACTTGTGGCTCGTTCGTCATCGGCGCAGGTGTAATGAACAGGAAAGACGATGTTGCCTCATTCCTCCCTCCCTCCCCCTCTTCGCCGAATGGCCTCGCCTATCTTCAAGGGAATGAATCGAAGGATATGGCACGATGTATTGAAATTCATGTTTCTAGGCCACACAGGAGCTTGTCGTCCGGTCGCACACGCGTCGCACGGGTACAAAGTCGCATCGTAGCACAATCCGTTTTTTTTTTAATAATCATTTTTTATAATCACTGGAACTCGCACTGAACGTCTTTATTGTTAACATTTCTCATGTTCTATTGTGTGCGCGGCCTATCTTGAGCCCTGGAAGTATTTTACGAGCGACTGTACGTCTTCCTGGAGGACGGCTTTAATCGACGGCCGCCATTGTTTTTGTAACCGTATTGGATATCAACAAGGCACTCTGCTGCCAAAAACGTACAATCGATTATCTGTGTTCGTTCTGCGGCGAACTCTAGATAGGCCGCGCACGCTTTAAGTCGTTATTTGTACCACTATACGTTGTCTAGAGCGATCTGAGAATCTTCCCAGTTTTTGCAATCCCCGTCAACTTCCGGTAATGGCCGGGGCTTTTACACCTCGATGCTAAAACGCTTCTCAGGTGGCCCTGGACAACGTACGAGTACAACTAATGACTTCGAACGTGAGACGAGTTGTCAATAAAGACGTGCCGCCTGAGTTCCGTTGATGGTAATAGCGCGTAAGCGTAAAATTTAGTAACGTTCGATTGCACTACGATAAGACTTTTGTCTGGTTTCGCACCTTTCATTATATGTGTACTCAGAGCTCTGTACAGTACTGGCGGGATCTTGAATGCAAAATAGCATTACGAGACTGGGTTGGCAACATGGCCGCCGAAAAGCGCCGCTGATGCGATTGATGTGTATATGGTTGCCACATTTTGTCAGCCGAGGGCGACACCCTCCGTACAAATCGTCAGCGAACGTGTCGCTTTTTTTTCCCTTTTTTTTTTGCAAACGCAGAAAAATAGCTTAACTGTGGCTGAGTGATTTTTTTAAACGCTATTTAAAAATACTTTTATAAATAATAAAAATTTGCCCCCGAAACCTACGTAAAAATTAAAATTATTATTTCGAAAACCGCCACTAGCTACCAATAGATGTCGCGTCTCTCCGTACAAAGACGCTACCTATCGAAGAACAGATTTCGACGAAATAAAACAGACGTGGCGGCCATTTTGTCTACGCCGCCTAATATCATTGTAGAGCGGGCCAGTTGGTTTACTGGTCATGGTATAGTACTCTGCATCCATGCGACGGACGATAAGCCCCCGTGTTTCCAGGCAGTCGTGAGATGATGTCCGCGAAGAAGCGGAAGTGAACGAGCGTGCCGATTAAGGACACATTTACGTAAGCCCATCTCATATCGTCGAAAGCTGTTTGATGGCCTACCTTTATTTAAGAACATTGATTTGGTTTATCCAAAGGGTCTGCTGCAGCAATAGATAATCGGAGTGAATGGATTCTAAACAACAAGGACAAAGAACAAGGTACGATGATGGTTAATTTTAAACAGTGCTTCGTCATCTTGTCATTCAACGGCATTTTTTCAAAAATTGCCTGTCCACTCAAAAAGAACATCTAACAGTGATCAAACGGCGATAGAAAACATCACATCTCGCGACGATAATATAAGTTTCAACGTGGCGCTCATTTGGGGTTTTTCTAACGGCAAACATACCACTGAATGCACTCGCGGTTCTGTTTTTCATGTGTGCAATTTGTGTTGAAACATAACTGTAAAGAAGGTAAATAAATAAATGTGATCACGCATTGGTAACAGGAACTAAAATTAAATCGCTAAACCGAAACCGAATAGTTGTGACTGCAACACCAATGCTTCGTTTTTTTCGTTGTGGTTCTGCTAGTGTCGCTTAGGACAACAAAATAGGACACTTACAGCTTGACGTAGTATTGATAAGGTATTACATGTACCAAGCTTGCCTTCTAATTATTTCACCTTTGATGTTTACTCGTTTATTTTCATCAAGAAGACTTGGGAAAATTCTGGAAAAGTCCTGTAATTTTCATTGAGATATCTTGGAAAAATTGTGTAATTTTCATTGCAAAATCATTGACAAATTCTGAAAAAAGTTCCCGTAATTTTCATTGAGATTGTCCTGGAAAAATCCCGTAATTGCATGGAGAAGTCCTGGAAAAATCCTAAAAAAATCCTGTAATTGCATTGAGAAATTCTAGAAAAATCCTGGAAAAGTCCTGTAATCCGATTGAGAAGTCTTGAAAAAATATTTAAAAAGTCCTTTAATATTCAATGAGACGTGCTGGAAAAGTCTTGGTAAAGTCATGTAATATTCACTGAATAGTTCTGGAAAAATCTTGGAAAAGTCACGTAAAATTCACTGATAATTTCTGGAAAAATCTTGGAAAAGCCCTGTTATATTCACTGAGAAATTCTGGAAAAGTCCTGTAATTTTATGTTTACAAGTGAGTACGAACCCTGATTTCTCAGACGGACCCGGCACCCAGTCTAGTACTGGGTATTTTGTGGTACTTGGAAGCGTGATATAATTGACAATTTTCGGGCATGATCAATCCACTTTCAGAAAATCCATGTGAATGGCCAACCAGAACCTAAAATAGTATAGTTCTGCTTTTCAAACAGCTTTGTCTAGAGAATGCTCGCTAACAAAAAATAAACAAATAAAAAATAGGCCTAATTTCATGCGAATGTAGGCCTAACTAAACACGTGTCACCCTCCAGTTCAGTTGTGTGAACTTACTAACTGCAATACTACCCAATGTGGGAAAATTATATTTCAGATATTAATTCACAGTTGAACACTTGTTTCCCAGTATTGTGAAAACTTCACCATTGTTGTGATTTTAGTGGTATTCTGTAGCATGCAGAAATCCCGGTAATTTTTAACAATGGTCATTACACGGTACCGCTGCATTGTGAAAACTTCACCATAGCTGGGATTTTAGTGGTATTTTGCAGAATGCAGTATCACCGTTTATTTAACAATGGCCATTATATGGCATTTGGGAAAACTTTATTATAGCTGATATTTTAGTGCGATTTTGGAGAATGCGGTAATACTGGTAATTTAACAATGGTCATTATACGGTACACTGCATTGTGAAAACTTCACGATGTAGCTGTGGTTTTCGTGCTATTTTGCAGAATGCAGTAATGCCGGTAATTTAACAATGGGAATTATAGTACCGCTGCAATGTGAAAACTTCACCATAGCTGATATTTTAGTGCGATTTTGTAGAATGCATTAATACCGGTAATTTAACAATGGTCATTATACGGTACCGCTGCATTGTGAAAAATACTTCACCCACAGCTGTGATTTTAGTGGTATTTTGTAGCATGCAGTAATACCGGTAATTTAACGATGGCCATTATGCTGTACCACTCCATTTCCGGTACCACGATGCACCGCGCGAACGGGTAAGCCTCCCAACACTAACCCGCCGTACCAGATCGAATTCATAAAACGAAGATTACACGCTTTTCATAAAAAGGCGCGGGCCCCACCCTTGCATCGATAAAACGTCCGCGGCCGGTGATTGCCAGCAAATTTTATTCGTTGCTCCTTTTAGAAAAACAGCAGGTAACAAACCAGATAAAAGAAGAAGAAAAAAATGAAAAATTGAAGGCCGTGTGAACGAAGGCGTGGCCAGGCCAGCCTTCCGTAACTCCCCAAGTCTCCCACCCTCCAAAGACCAGTCGATCAACAAAGATGGCCGTCGACAGAAAGCGTGGCTGTAGTTACAAAGTGTGCATGGTATACAATAACCAAAAAAAAAAGATAGACAAGGTAGGAAATGACGGATCTGGCACCACACGGGCGTTCTGGACACCCTCCATCAATACATCATATATTTTAATTTAATTTATCGTGTTGTATTTTTGTCTCAATCAGTCAGTTTATTGCAGTAAGCACAGTACGAGCTCTTTGCAAGGGGGGCGAGCCAGCGTCGAGGAAGGTGGAAGTTAACAAAAATTGAAAACAAGTTATTGGTCGTGAAGATTGGGCAACGTACAATGCCAGCAAAACACCTCGGGCAAACAAGATCTTAAGTGTTAACAATCAGCTCCGTAGATGTATAAGAACGCAGTGAGTTTTCAGTAAGTACATTTTTACGTTTGACCACTTTTTTTATCGCCACAATCCTTAGATTTAGATTAGGGGTTTGAATAACATCTTTGTAATGTGTGGTGCAGTGGCAAACCGGACCACTGCACTGTGACTGAGGTTGGCGCTAATGACCAAGTTGTCGACGCGCCATTAAGCCTCAATCCCCCCCCCCCCCCCCAATCCTTGTAAATAGGGCATTCGAACAGAATATGAGAAACAGTTTTAGCTTTATTGCAAAGGTCGCATTTGACTGGCAGGTTAGCTTGCCTTCTCCAGACAGTGCCTTTAATAGGTAGGGAGTCCATTCTTAATTTAGCCAGGACACCATTTTTCCTCGTGTTAGGGGAGTAAATGTGTAAATCAGGCAGGAAGGATTGACGTAAACCTTCGGTAAATGTACAAATTCTCACAAGATTCCAGTTCATTACCGTTTGTTTGGAAAAGATTGTCAGCAAAATTGTAGGTAATAAGTAGGGTTTGTTTTGCCAGTCAAAAGCACCTTCACCACTCAGACAAGGACAGCCTGCAGAAAAGCACGGGTTATTAATATGTTCAAACCATACAATACAGTTTTTTTTCTTCTTCTTCACCGCTTATTTCGGGGGGGGGGGGGGGGATAACGTTTTGCTTCCATTTTCTGTTTCTTAATCCAGTAATTATAGTGTGCGCGGCGTATCTTGAGTCCTGCACTTATTTTATGATCGGCTACGTCTTCCTGGAGGGGGCGGCCTTAACTGACGGCCGCCATTGTTTTTTGTAACTGCTTTGGATATCAACAAGGCACTCTGCGACTAAACACGTACAATCGATTATTTGTGTTCATTCTGGGGCGAACTCAAGATGGGCCGCGGACACTGTAATTATGCGTCTGCATTGGTTCCAGTATTTTTGCTTCGTCACCACAATTACGGGTGTCCAAACTGTTTTTTAGAGGGTTGTTGTATGAAATCTCCTCATTTGGCGAGATCCCTGCATTTCCATGGATCAGTCCTTGTTTGTGAGGAAGGGGGCAGAAGATTGAATGTGACCTCCACATTTTTGGTAATCTTTCTCTTCCCTTCAGACCTTGAAAATAATCCTACCCTTACTGAAGATCCAAAAGTATTCTGACCGCCCTCTCAAAAAGTCGTTTCTTTCGCCTACTGAGTCTACCTGTTTATGATTTCCTGTATAGCCAAATAAAATACGCTGTAGTTCGCAGCAAAACAAGTTCCACATTGTGTGGAAACAGCAGAAAAGTGTGGTACCCATTCCTCGTTAAAGATCTGAAGAAGATTGAAGCCGTCCAACGCAGGTTTACTAAACGATTGCGTGAAATGGGTGGACTTACCTATGGGCAAAGACTTGAAATGTTCAGTATTGAAGCTTGCGTCGGATTAAAATGGATCTGGGGTGTTGTTACAAGCTCATTTGGGGCCTTACCCATTCAGGTCCAGATCCCCCCTCTGTTAAGCTGAAGGAAGGAAGACCTCTTAGGGCCCCATTCACTTCAAATTCTTTGGGATGCTGCTATACTTAATTGTAGACAGTATTCTTTTATTCTTAGAGTTGGACGGATTTGGAACGCTTTGCCATGTGAAATTGTTATGACCCCTTCATTGTTGAGTTTGAAAACTAAGCTTAAGGGTTTGCCTGCAAGTTATTTTGACAATCTTGTTTTTAAATGTTGAATTTCCCTGGATTTGTAAACACACAGGAAGACTATAATTGGCTTCGTGCCCATCCCTTTCCTTTCCCGAATGGAAAAGTTGTTGTTATTATTATTAAAAAAAAAAAAACAGGACGGAACAAGCCTCAACAAAGGAAAAAAAAAAGATGAGTTTGATTTTCATAACGAGATTAATAGAATTAAGTTTTACTTTTGATTTGACGAATGCACCGTTTGTTACCATGTCCATGGTCAAAATGTCAACACCTCTGGCGCAGTCGACATGTCCATACTTCTGACGCAGTCAACAGGGCATGATAAAGAAACCAAGGGGGTCTGAAGCCAAGGCGTTGTTTGTGGACTGCTTAAAGGACAATTTTTGAAGTCATGAATTGTAATTTTCTTCTAGCTTGTTTATTATCTTTTCCTTTATGGAAGAACAAGCGCTTTAACAGATTTATATTGAAAAAGGCCTCGACAGCACTAATACAAACATTCGGATATTAAAAAAAAAACCTTCGTCGAACCAATTATGATTACAAGCATGGTAAAAATCACACAAAAACATGACATTACGTGGCTCATTGGCTTTTTAAATGTATACATATAATAATTACAAACAAAAACGTCAAGTGTGCCGTAAAAAAGGGGTTATATGATTAAAGTTTCCTTTTACTTGTTAAAATGTACACGGATAAAAATTGGTGAGTTTTAATTGAAATAATCAAATGTACAATTCAGAAAAATTGGATCTGTTTAAGTGCTGTTGTGCTTTACGTAACGTATATGATGGGTAATCCGTGTACGTTTTTTACGGCTATGGTGTCGCGCTGTAAAGGTTTATGCATGCAGTCGATTGTTGCATGCACGAAGAATGGATCTGGAGTTTGTTGAGTGGCATTGTTCCCTAAATACAATGGTTAAAACAATGTAAAACAATCAAAATGATCGTTTAGGGTCCCGTAACTCCTGAATGGATCGACCAATCGAAGAAGTGGTCCCTGTAAGGTTGAAGCCCAGGGAAATTTCTGGCTCAGATCATGTTTCAGATTTTAGTTAGGTGCAGTAGTTTTTTCTGAAACCGTGTCAGCCAGAACAACAACAACAACAACAACAAGTGAACAGTTTTCAAATTTACGTGTGGCTTCCTACGTTTACTCTTGCACGGAATTGCATAAAAGTTGGTGTAAAGTTTGGAAAAGTTGCTGTCTTCTATCTGGCCAAGTTTGGTCGAAATATATTGAATAGAAACGGAGAAATTAATAGTTTTAGTTTTGCTGGAGAGAGGAATCATATATATATATCGCCGTGTATGATGAAGGTGTTATTTTTTCTGTTTCTTTTGGTGAATTTGACGAAATTTGTAGCCATGAGCCACGAAATATCAAGTTTTTGTGTTATTTTACCATGCATGTAATGATTACTGAATCGACGAAGGTTTTAAAAAAATAACCTAATGTTTATATTAGCGCTATTGTGTCTTTGTTCAATATAAAATTATCTTTTCCTGACCGCCTCTTACTGGGTCTAAAAGATTCACACCTCCCCCCTCGAGCTGATCGAAAAATTCTTAAATCCCCCCGCCCCCATTTTTTTTCAGTTTCCCTCTTTCCCCGGTGATAACCAATGACCGGTTCCAAATCAAATGGCTATAGGGCAGTGACATAACGTAGTATTATTGTGTATAACTCTATGGTGGAGCCAGTAAATGTGTTAGCTGCAAGGGGCACTGGAGGGCGCAAAGAAGGTGCTCTAACTGAAGCCACTGCTATTAAACTGGATTTCTTAAGCCTATAACGCGCGATTTTTGTTGTTGGAGAAAACAACGTTCTTTTAAGCCTAACAAATCCGCTCTCAAAGCACTGTCTTGACTAGAAGTGCCGTTTTTTCCCTTACATTTTAATCTAGTGCACCTTGTAGCTATGCCCTCCAGATCGTATCCCGTAGCCAATACGACGTCACTTGACGCTGCTCTATAGTCCCAGACGTCAAATTATCCACAAATGAGTAAGTGGAGCTCCCAAATCAGAGACCTACCCCACTCGGGTCTCACTTGTGATGTCACTTCCGGCAAAATGGCTGCAACTTGATTCAACAGTACCATTAAACCATCAGTACCATTGCACCAACAGAAACAGGAAAGGCCGACTCTTTTCTCGTTCGCTTGTGTCACATTTCCACGACCGCCTATCTTTTCCATTACATTACGGCCAAACCGTACTCTGTCCCGCATAATTTGGTGCATCGGCCGGTATTCGAACCCGAGCCTCACGTGTGGCAGGATACCTTTCTACCACTGAAAACCACGGAGTCAAATGAAGCCTACACTTGGTGTGGTTGTCTTAGAAAGAGATGGTGGCTCTTATTCTTATGGTTCTTATGCTTACCTCAGTACATTACTACTTAAATAAACACAAATCGTTGTAAATTTATACAACCGAAAGCGGAAGACAAGTCAAATAGCGAAATCAGACCATAGGAGAAGAAAGTGTTGGGATGGAAAAGAAACTTAACGCGAACGCGTCGGTACCGTTTCCGATCAAAGGAGGACGCGGCGGAAGTAGATTCATAGCAGTGCGCATGCGCTGTAGTGTGTTCATTAATAGCAACGGGCGCACACCGACTGAGTGCTTCATTTGTAACACGAACAGTTGATGTGAATGGACGATTGTGAGCGCATTTTCACGCATTTAACTTCGGCGTTAATATATAACGCTGTACAAGTTACATCGTTCAAATTAGCACGAGGCGATACTTCAATTCTTTCTGTAAACGTCCGTTCAGATAACGTGTCACACCATACAATCAGTGATTTTCCTTTATTGGTTTAAAAAATGGTTGTTGGCGTTTATGTACGGAGAACGAATTAGTTGCACTGCTGTGATGGTACTGTTTACAGCATCACTTTCGGTTAGTTTACATAGAGCTTGCATCATTGCAAATACATGTGGCAACACATTGAAAGTTAGACAGCAATTCTATCGAAAAGACACCGTTCAGTTGCTTACCGCGAATTAGTAGTTACTAAAGCTAATAGCCATTGACGAACTAGGCCAAAACAAGCGACGAACCAATATGGCGGAGACCGCGTCCGGGTTGCCATGGAAATGTAAGACAGTGCGTTGATAAACACACTAGAGCACGAATTAATCTTGAAACGCTTGTCATCCATACACATACGCCACCTGTATACATAAGAACTTTGTATCTTAAAGAATATTTTCCTGTAATTAAAACACTTAAACTCGACTGTTTTGCCAGGCATATTGTGCAACGCCCATAACGAATGCGTCGCACCTATGAAACACGTGACCCTGTTTTTGCATACACCTTGCCTTGCGACTTGGTTTCCCAACGGAGCAGGTGGGGTCGTACTTTTCCGCTGCCATTTCTGCCTCTTTTGAGGGGAGAAATTGGTGGTTTTTATCCGTTTTAAATAACTGTTTTATGCTTTTAACGTAGGATGATTTAGTGGCTTATGCCATGCTTTAATTTTGTTGCTAACCTGATGACGAAAATTGAAAACTTTCGAAACGTTGTTTGTATTTTTATGTAGCACTGCTTGGTTTGCCTTCCTATAATCTGTCACCGTGCTTTTTACTCCATTGACAGGCAGTTTCTTTTCCATCCCAACACTTTCTTCTCATAAGATCATACACTAGAAGTAACGTAGTACAGTAAGCCACCTTTATGCACTTATGTTTCGTCTGTGTGGCATGACCCGGATTCGAACTGGCTAACCAGTTCGTCCTCAGATCACTGGCGTAGCGCTTTTATCACCGTGCCTACTCCTCCACTGGCATAAAGATGACTCACGGAACCAGATATAAAGTAACAGCGGTGACAAGGGCACCATTCGACCGAGCATGCG
>JAHWFP010212376.1:3321-14126 GCA_023313725.1 Lithobius niger | reverse complement strand
TCACAAGCGAACCGCCATGTTGGATTAGTCTCGGTTCGCTTGTGAGTTGATCTCACCCAGTCATGTATTTTTACTAGTGTTATCATCATTTTTGTGACCAAGGAAAAAATCATTTTCCGAAAATTAAAATTCAGTGCATGCCATATGTCCTTGTGGTTTTATCACCTATCAGGAGACGATCTTTTATTATTAATCGATTGTACGTTTTTGGCAGCAGAGTGCCTTGTTGATATCCAAAATGGTTACAAAAACAATGGCGGCCGTCGATTTAAAGCCGCCCCCTCCAGGAAGACGTAGCCACTCATAAAATAACTGCAGGACTCAAGATACACCGCGCTCACAATAGTACGCCGAAGCACCATGAGGCTGCAGCGAAAGTCAATGTTAAGGCCATCCAGACGAAATCTTGTGAATTTTTTTTTTCCAATCCGGATGGTCTAACACTGGCTTCCATTCATTCCTCGGATGCTACGATTAGGGTTTTTTTTTTTAACTAAAACTTAGAGGAAATTATTGACATGCATTGGAGTTGGGCGCCAACTCGAGAAAAAACGTACCGGGTATAACATGTGTTGAAATCGCGGGCGAACTTCACAAACTGCAGACCTAGTGTATATGTTTGGAAAAGGGAATAAAATTAAAATTTGACTAATTTTACCTCACATGGTACATCTCTGGTGTATTGGCATTCTAGTGAATAGTGCCACAGGTATGGTGCCACAAATTAGGCTTATATCTGTGTGGTTAGACCTATATTTAAGTAATTACGGGGGGGGGGGGGGAGGAATTGAGGCTTTATGGCACATCGACACCCATAGGTCATTAGCCTCATTCACAGTGCAGTGGTCTTGGCTACCAGTGCGCCGGCACACATTGTATAAATGTTAAACAAACCCCTCAAATCTACATCTTGTCTTACATCTGAACCTCCTGCAAAAATTGAAGAACCCCGGACAGGCGGACAGACTCGTCGCCCGGTTGGCACGCCATGTCCTGCGGAAGGGGGAAACGGCGACGAACACCATCAAGGTGACGACAATAAACAAGTAAGTGACGGACCGCGAGCGGCCGGTGACACCAGTGACGTTCAGGAGAGATAATCCCCCACTTAACGGGAGCAATGAGTAATCAGGCCTACAACTACCGTGATCCTGTGCTACGAGCACGCAAACAAATTTCGTAAGATGGAGCGCACGCTACTACGATCTGGCACTGGTAATTCTGTCAGTACGCAATCAGAACTGTGCCGGGGTATGCGTGTGTGTGGGCTAACAGGCCCACCAATCAGAACCGTCGATAACTGATTGCCAGAATAGACGAAGAATAAAACTCCTGGTGAGCGCTCCTGGTGTGAGCGCTTTCTGCCTGTGAGCTTAATACACGATGCGATGAATGCAATTGCGCTAGTACCACGCGTGTTAGTACCTTGATACCACTTGGATTTTAGGGAAACTTCCCTTAGGTTGTCTTAGGGTGCAATTCTTAGGTTGTCTACATTCGAAGGCTAACTAGTGCAATTATATGTAAGTGAATTTTTCCCAAGGGCGTGGAATGACCAGAACGGTACAAGGTGAAGTCCCAGTGCACTGTATGTGATGTGATGTGAAGCGAAGTGAAGTTTATTGTTGGCATAGTGATTGCAAATTGTGCAATGGGTTCGTTACCTGTCAGGGAAATGCAAACATTCGATCTGAATAAATTTTAAAATACGTGAGTAAATAAATACAGAAAAACCATTTGAAACAAAAAGTCCTGGTTGAGTGAAGCACTCGTGCGCAGGGCGGCTGGAAAAAAAAGGGGAAAAATCCTTGGCAATTTGAAACAATGTTTGATAATACAATGATCATTTCTGATGATAGCACCTATTTCAAGACTTTTGTAAAACTTTCCATTTCGTCCATCCCAAGCAGCTATGATCGGAGAGCTTTGTCAGATCTGTGCACGGTAACACTCCTTCTTATATCATGCGGTAGTTGGTGATAAATTTTTGGAGGAATGTATGTAAAATATTTATGAGCAGCCCCTGTCTTGGGTACAATCGCCTTACGATCACTCATAGCACATGTAAAATGACAGCTAGCAACTGGATGAGATAATGATGCCTTATGATAACAGCAAACCATTTTCTAAATAATAATAATATAATAATAATAATAATAAGGTTTACTCTCAGCAAAAAGTGGGAGTGGGGTTATGGAAGGGCAGGCCACTAATAACGTTCCCAGCGTTAAAAGGAAAAGAGAGAAAAAGTGAAATTGTATTATGCGAAAGTTATAAAAAGAGTTAGTAAGTCCTTTTAAGGAATTTGTGGAGGTCACAGCTAAGTAGCTTTCTCTTGAAGATTGAGACTGACATGGCAGAGACTGCCTCCTCGGAGAGCGAGTTCCAAATTGGAACCACATGCACGGCAAAAAATGACTTGCGAAATATTATAAAGACCCCAGTGGGAGAACGTATGATTCGCGGAAAAGTGACATTGAGGGGCGACCTGACTTTATGAAAAGCCAGAGTTTTAACAACCAATTTTTTGCATTTTGAGCAGAGGTTGTAAATTTGTGGAACTCATGCCTCCCCAACCATGCCTCCCCATACTGCCATACACTTTTCACTAACGCGTAATGTATGTCGACCATGGTTTTGCGTACAGCAATCTTACGTACATAATAAAACATGTGCAAGACCCTTCTTAATTTCTTTACAAGTTATCGTGTGCGCAGCGTATCTTAAGTCCTGCAGGTATTTTATGAGCGGCTACATCTTCCTGGAGGGAGCGGCTTTAATCGACGGCCGCCATTGTTTTTGTAGCCATCTTGGATATCAACAAGGCACTCTGCTACTAAAAACATACAATCAATTATCTTTGTTCGTTCTGGGGCGAACTCAAGATAGGCCGCGGACACTTGTCAATATGTTTTGTCCACCTTAGATGCTTGCCTAGGTACTTAATTTCGAAGTCCCTGTTGAAGCCCTGTATGATTGGCTATACTAGAAAATCTATCCTTAGCATATTTATATAGGCAAGTCCTTCATCCTTAAACCTTTATCTGACCGTTCATTGAACTGATTAAGTTGCACGGACTTAAACTGACAGTTTTTTTCCGAGTTTGTTGTCTTAATACAAGTTACGTCGGCATCACAAATACAGCTTTATTTGTAGTCAACACACTGCTCGTATTCTTAGCTAAATTACATTTGCATATTATAGTCATAAACGGTTCTAAAATGCACCATGGAAACCCAGCAATCGTGTATATGTAAGATCCATCTAATTCTTGCGCAGCTTCGTGTAAACAAAGGCTTGGATTTGTGTGTTTTAATCGTTGTTGGCTGAAGTTACTGTGTGTATGGAATTAAACTCAACATTGGCGCATACGTATATACAAGCATTCGAAGTAGTCACTTGACAATGTAAAGATAACAAACTCGTTAATAGTAGTTTGTTGGCCGTATATTATACCTGTCTTTACATTCTGCAGGCTACTATGCATTTACAATAATTATGTCTCTAACTTGCGCAATGCTAAATGAATTATGGATGAACTACTTTTAAATAAACATCTTCATCGAAACGTTACGCTTTAAGTTACTACGAATATTTACGGAAACTTACCTTCGCCTTATGTTTACGTTTCATTAAGTCTCCAATGGTATTATTCAAAACAAACCATAGATCAGGAGATGCTTTTCTCGGAAATCTATGTTTAAACAGGCGTGGAGTGGAGCTATATTTAACCCAATGCCCCAAAGGAATGTAATTCCTTCATAATTGCAAAGTTCACTGGGCTGACTCCAAATGAACTTGCACAAAGATATACATTAGTAATACTTTTAATTTCTGATTCCGGTTAAATCTTTGATCGCTGGCGTTGCTTCAGTGTGCCTTGCAGATATCAGGTATGCACATCTGTAGATTATTTTAAAATTTAATTTAATTTTTTTTCACCTATTTGTTTTGTTTTGTAGCAGACTTTTTATCTCTTGTTTTATAATTATGTAAGGCAGAAAATAATGTTTGAGAAGGATCTGAAGAAGAAAATTGTGAGTTTTAGTGACTTATCCCTTGTTTTTATTGGAAGTGGCTCTTTCGTAAGTGAACCTTGTGTGCATCGGTTAATACCTTTCGCCCATGTTGACAATGCTCCTCTGTAGAGGTGGTATGTGAGATTGGTCGTTGTTTTGTTAAGGGCTTATAATATAAGTTTAATGATTTCTAACACAAAACCTCAATAGACTTATATTAAAATCCATTAACAAGACCACGACCAATCTCACTTACCAGGAGCGTTGTTCAACATGGATGAAAGGCGTCAAGGCGTCAGCAGATGCACACAAGGTGCACTTATGAAAGAACCACTTCCAATAAAAACAGGGGATAAGTCACTGAAACTCTCAATTTTCTTCTTCAGATCCTTTATCAATATTATTTCCGGCCATACATATAAAACCATAGAGAAACTCTGCCACAAAACAAAAAAATACGTGAAACAAAAAATTTAATTAAATTTAAAATAAGCGACAGATGTGGATACCTGGTATCCACAAGGCACACTGAAGCATCACCAGTAACCACTTCCTTCTATTTATAAATGCCTTTTTTAATCCCGATTCTATAGAGCAGCGTCATGTGATGTCATATTGGCTACAAGAAAGATAACTGCAAGGGGCACTGGATTAAAATGGTGGGTTAAACAACGGCACTTCTAGTCAAGGCAGTGCTTTGAGAGCAGATTTCGTAGGCTTAAAAAAACGTTGTTTTCTCCAATCCCTTATGGTGCTAGGTTGTAATTGGAAAATAAAGCTTCCACTTGCTTAAAAATGTCAGCAACTGCCAACAAATCGACAAAAAATCGCGCATTATAGCCTAAGAAATCCACTCTTAACAGCATTGTCTACAGTAAGACGCCCTTCTTGTCCCCCTTCAGTGACCCTTGTAGCTATCCCAGTTACCGGCTCCAGCATAGAGTTATATACTATAATACAACGTTGTGTCACTGCCCTATTAAAACTTATACCACTGAGGTTTTAAATCACATAGGGTCACATGTTATTTAAAACCTTACTAGCCGGGACGGTTCACAAAATGTCTTTCTGTTCACAAAATCTTAATTTCTTCCATATTGGGCAAGTTACCCACTTCCTTGCGATGCACAACCAACGAGTTTGACATATCTTTTGCTCAACAGCCTTCAGTAGGCTCTTTCTTGTTAAAAATTAAATTGCGCTTGGTTTTTCCGACGTACCTATCTCCCGATGCTGTGCAAGAAATGGAATGAAAACAATTTTTTTTTCAGATCTTGTAGTGGTCAGATTTTTATTCTTTTTGCAAGAGGGAGGTGCTACAACTGGAGGGTTTCTTTTTCAGAAGAGTGCCAACAGATTGGATCGGGAGAAACTTTACTCGGAGCCCACGTTTTAAAAAAAAATCCTTGTCAGAAATCTTTGGCGTTTTCTAAAAAGGTCACTTATCTATACCACATGCCATGGCTGTTTGCTGTGACGTGCATATCACATGACTGGGCTAGTCCAATCAGACGGCCACCCAGCCATTGCTCATGGGTTAAGCACTAGCAGTCGAACCCGGCTTTGCCCGGGATTTGTTTCGCCAGTGGTTGTTTCCCAGTTTTTGCTCGTTTGCTGAACGTTCACTGCAACAGTCAATGTTTCTTCCTGTAATACTCTCCCTTTCCACCAATCCTCTCCCTCCCCTCCCCCTTTTATCCCATCCTCTCCCTCTCTTCTCCATTTGCATCGCTTTGACTACCGATTTCGCTGAATTAAATTTAGGCAAAATAGCAAGTGCTAAATAAAGTAGTTGTTGACAATTACGATTCATCGTATTGGAGTATGCAAGTTGTACTGTTGTTGCTTGCTGCACTATTTTTGTGAGCTTGCTCAGAATTTTAGATAGTTCTGAATGCTAATGAACTAGTTCACGTCAAGTCCGATTGATCTCATCATTGCCACACTTCCAAAAAACACGACGCGTCATTAGAATCGAAAGAGCACCACGCACTCTTTGACAACCCCTCGTTAGGCCTAACTGACAAGCAAGCTGTTAGGCCTAACTGCAAAAAGCACGTACGTATCACAGCCGCTTACAGCCAGAAAATATCAGCACCGAACTCAACCATGGCACGATTTTGGCAAGGAACCTTCTTTTTTTGGCTCCATCCCCTGCTTCCTAATGAGTTCTTATTTTCGCCCTTGTCTGGTGTGTCACGATTCCCCTGGGAGACACCCACAGGACTGCCGACGTAAGGCTTCCCTAATTGTCAAAAATGAGACAGGAATTGGGCACCATCAAGCCCCACGACGACAGCGTCAGACACGGACTTGTTTACAAGGATGGCGCAGATTCGACAGTAACCTGGCCTGATCCCCATTGTAGACGAGAGAATACGTACAAGCCACTGCGTCGATTGGCACTATCGATTAAGCACATCGAGGGCTGTAATTTTTCTTTAAGTGTGTTTTGTGTAAGACCGACGACTGCAGCACCGCTGTGGTAATGAGTGTGGAATTTTGCGGGCAAGCAAGTAAACATGCCACAATAAATTGAAGGCTTTTGTTTTTTTTTCCCTGAACTTGGGTATTGTGGGATTGACGACTGCAGCGCCGCTTTGTTAATGAGTGTGAGTTTTTGTGGGCAGATGAGTAAACAATGACGGGTGGTAACAGTCGCAATATATCGAAATCTGATTTTCCCTCATTGCGTATCGTGTGATAGTGATGGCCATGGTAGAAGAATGTATAGGTAGTGCCACTCTTTCTCTTACAACAGTAAATATTTGGACGAAAGAAGTACCTGCTTTCAGCTATTTACTGCCAGACTGCGCTGTCGTCAAGCAACGGAAGCGCAAAGCATCATGGGGATCAAAACTATTTAGCGTCACTAAAACAAATTGATCACGATAAGAATACAAATTAATCGCTAAAAATATATCATAATTCAGATCAGGACATTAAAATAGTTTTAAGAAAGATCTGAACCTGGCTGATCAAGTGTTATTTTTTTTAACCCCACATTCTCTTTTAAAACGAGTTGTCGTTTACGAGTGGAGCTAAGTATAACTCATGGTTTTGTGTTCCGAGAACGTCCGACAAGCGTGCTGAACGGCCGTTCAGGCTGAAGCTTCTTCTATGGTTTTCGTTTATTGTAACGAACTATACACAGCTTGAATCGAACACAGAATAAGTTCTTCAACTTCGGTTGTTGCCCACGCACGAGTATTTCGTGTATTTCTTCAGGTAGTGTTGCTTTTACGATGGTTACCATGGCAACGACGCCGCCATTTTTTATTTCAAGTTTGGCCTCCTACGAGAACCAGACAAGCGCTGCCTTCTGGTGCCGTTCGAGGAAGCAGGTCTTAATTTCAACACGTTTTCAGAAAAGCGTCACTATACCTACTAATCTACCCTGGTGATGACTGCAGCGCCACTTTCTTTTTTAAATGTGTATTTTTACGGTCAATTGAGTTAACAGCGAGAATTTGTTCGTCAGGCATCAACGCATCGAAATCTGTAATTTTTCCGCATGGGCACGTTGGGTGGTAGTGAAGACTACAGACAGCACCACTGTGTTAATGAGCGAGAAGTTTTGCGGACAGTTGAGTAAACAATAACAGGGAGTAAAATCCGCAGTACACGAAAGGTGAATTTTTAACTCAGGGCAGTTGTATGAGAGTGAAGACTCAGCGGTACTGTGTTAGATAATTTGGAATTTTGCAAACAACCGAGCAAACAGTGACTAGTAGTGATTAGTGTTGCACGGTAAATCGGTACTCACGGCACTGACGGTAAAAAAAAAATCACGGTATCAGTATCGTTCCTTTTTTTAGCACCACGGTATTGCCGTAGCAGAGGTATTACCGTGATTATGGTGCTGACGACCATTCATGAACCAGCTTTACCCTCTTTTTGTTTTTTGATGGCAGTAATTCTTTAATTAATTCGTACAAGTAAAAGCCGATATGGAGGTGTGAAATTTGCACAGCCTGTGTAATCCGATCCCACTGCTAGGCAGAGGAAGTGCCTAAATTGCAGGGGGGGGGGGGAGGAGCAGCTCTTCAGTAACAGGCGTGTTCGAACGTGTTTATGTTGTCGATGTCGTAGCATCCAATTAAAAAGAAAGCGAAGTCCCACTATTAGTAAACAAATTAAATGCAAAGAGCCGTATTTGATTCTTTTGTGCTCAAGTGATAATAGTGCAAAATTATTTCCTAAAATTACCGTGATATTACCGCAGACCGCCATTTTCAAAACCGTACCGTACCGTCCTGCAAAAACTTAATACCGTGCAACACTAGTAGTGATCAACATTGGCACTTTATCCTCAGCGTCTGCATTGTATGTATGGGATGAGATGCCGTGTGTTAACGAACGTAGAATTAAACAGGACAGATAGCCAATTCGGTCCAGAAGCGGGTTAAATAAATACGAATGCAAACCTATTTACGTTGGCTTTTGGACTTATGTCAGACTGCCTGAGCGGGGAATTGAACCCATGACCTTTGAAACCAAAGGCGTAAGTTCCACCACTGAGCCAGCCATACTGACACAGGCGGTGGAATTTGAGGGGCGAAACGTTTCGTTATTGACACACGTTAGCTTCAATTAAAATAGTCTCGACACCCTGTTGCATGGATGAACATGCCTACTCTCGAACCAAATTTTCCGTTAGCTACTACTTAACGAAATTAAAATGCCAGGTGAAATAAATTAGGCCTAAAATCTGAAAAGTAGGCTTAAAATCACGTTGCCACATCGTAATGAATAAATAAATAGGCCTAACCTAATTCCCCGTTAGCTGCTTCTTACGAAATTAAAACGACAGGTAAAATTAGACCTGTATGCTAACAATTAAGCCTAAAAATCTAAAACTAGGCCTAAGAGGTATTATTTTTAACCGGCAATTGTGATGGTTGAGCTGCTTTTAGATTACATACGAGGGATCGCTGATGCGGTGCGTAACGGAGGTGAGCACCTCGTTATTTTCGAAAGCGGCGGAAGTGTACAGAAGATCAGTTGCGACTAGGCAGTCGCTGCAACCGTTTTTTTTGTTTGTTTTGTTTTTATTTGTTTATGCATGACGTTTTGAAAATCATAAAGGATGACAAAATGTCAGGCGGTCTTTAAAATCTCACAGAACGATTCTTTAAGGATTTAGCGGGCGAGATCTTTCATTCATTTTCAAACCGATGGTGACATTCCGGGAACAAACGTATCGCGATTAAAGCTTGAAGTCGATAATTAACGTCGTCGTTGTCTGCGGCGTCTTACGAATTCGTAACGGGATGAATTAAAACCGGAAGACGTGGGCGACGATTTAATTTTCCGTTATCTTGGCTTCGTCGGGAGAGTGAGAAAAGGCGCTTGTCACAAATGCGGAAGCTGCATTCACATTTTCGTGTTGCACGCTACCAACGTGTTGACAATAGATAAATAATGAAACTTGACAAGCAAAGAAACGTCGCAGACAATCTGTTGGTTTTATTTTTTGTTATTTTTTTTTGTTTAATGCCGTAGTCACACAAAGCAGTAAATCACACACTATTCTATACGTCTTATTATTTTTTTTTTGTTTTCCGTTTTTTTTTAATCTTTGCGTGTTTCAAGCTATCCCGTAATTTTCTCAACTGTTTTAGTTTAATGGATTTATTAGATTGTCTTGATAGTGAAAGAATGGCAGACAAAGACATCGTTGTTTTATTTCTTTGTTTGAAAGAATTTGTTTGAAACGAATTTCGCAGACGCTTGTTTCATTCTGAGGGAAGAGAAACTTTAAATTGTGTAAAAGCTAAAGTGTAAATTGTGTAGGAGCTAAAGGCCTGTGCCTCTTAGCTGAGGTGTAGCCAGGAAACTTTTAAAGTAATAAATTCTCTGAACAACTCGGCACTGTCGCCAAAACCCATCAAAGTTGTTTGTAAAAGGCGCTATTAAATATCAGATTGATGTGGCCACAACTCATCAAAGTTGTTTGTAAAGGCTCGATTAAATTTCAGATTGCTGTCGCCACAACCCCTCAAAGTTGTGTGTAAAGGCTCGATTAAATTTCAGATTGCTGTCGCCACAACTCATCAAAGTTGTTTGTAAAGTCTCGATTAAATTTCAGATTGCTGTTGCCACAACCCCTCAAAGTTGTTTGTAAAGGCTCGATTGAATTTCAGATTGCTGTCGCCACGACCCCTCAAAGTTGTGTGTAAAGGCTCGATTAATTTTCAGATTGCTGTCGCCACAACTCATCAAAGTTGTTTGTAAAGGCTCGATTAAATTTCAGATTGCTGTCGCCACAACCCCTCAAAGTTGTGTGTAAAGGCTCGATTAATTTTCAGATTGCTGTCGCCACAACTCATCAAAGTTGTTTGTAAAGGCTCGATTAAATTTCAGATTGCTGTCGCCACAACCCCTCAAAGTTGTGTGTAAAGGCTCGATTAATTTTCAGATTGCTGTTGCCACAACTCATCAAAGTTGTTTGTAAAGGCTCGATTAAATTTCAGATTGCTGTCGCCACAACCCCTCCAAGTTGTTTGTAAAGGCTTGATTAAATTTCAGATTGCTGTCGCCACAACTCATCAAAGTTGTTTGTAAAGGCTCGATTAAATTTCAGATAGCTGTCGCCACAACCCCTCAAAGTTGTGTGTAAAGGCTCGATTAAATTTCAGATTGCTGTCGCCACAACCCCTCAAAGTTGTGTGTAAAGGCTCGATTAATTTTCAGATTGCTGTCGCCACAACTCATCAAAGTTGTTTGTAAAGGCTCGATTAAATTTCAGATTGCTGTCGCCACAACTCATCAAAGTTGTGTGT
>JAHWFP010212375.1:28742-53061 GCA_023313725.1 Lithobius niger | reverse complement strand
TTTTAACCTAGAGCAGTAATTGGGTCTAGGTAGATTGTTTCAAAGTAGATTGTTCGCACGGTCATGTAACCCAAAGTCGGCTCCAACCAAATACTACACCGTATCCTAGTTGTAACACCCAACACGCCAAAGACCAAGTGTCAAGTTTCCAAGCTAAACTCTTATATTATTGCTACCGCAAAGCTAGGGGACTTAGCAGTGGGTATCACATATTGGGCACTACAGCGACAGTTTTAGCTGCACTAGCCCTAGTACCCCTATTGGACCCAACTTGAGAGCTTTATGCCGGACCCCAAACACAAACTGGAATATTGTAGTGCCAGAATCGCTGTTTATGCGAATCTGATCAGTAGAAACAGGTGTAGGGGTTGCGGAATGGCAACACGCCGTGTGCAAGAGTTAGCCCATTGGTTCAGCCCATTACTTCGGTTAGCAACTGACTCTCGGCCGATGATTTGGGTGCAACCATTAGAAATGATTCGGGTTTGCCTGCACACAATAGCAAGGGGAAACTAGGAAGTGTTGGCCGACGAATTGCACGTAACTAACCTGTTACATAGTGATGCTAGCATGATATACGTAATGCTCGTGAAGAACTGTTGCGAATTACATTAAATATTAAGCAAGACAGAAAGCCGATGGCTCAACGAGAGTCAAAAGCAAATTTGTATTTATTTTGACTCTTGTTTAACCGTCGGCTTTCTGTCCTGATTAATCCTTAACTTCACGGTTTATTTGTGTGTTCCATTCGTTTAACTTGGAGTGTGGCGCGGCAAAAGCATCCCTCCAGTGACGATTGGAAAGTATATGCACGTGTTAGATGCTGCCTGTGAACGTTTCCTTTTGGCCGTGTCAATTTGGCTCAGTAGTGGTAGGACCTCGGCCTTTGGTTTCAACGGTCGTGGGTTCGATTCCCCGTTCAGGCAGTTTGACCTATAAGTCCAAAAGGCAACGTAAATGGTTTGCATCTATGTTTATTTTTACATTAAATAATTACGAATGTAAACCTATTTACGTTGCCTTTTGAACTGAAATGTCAGACTGTCTGAGCAGGGAATTACAAATTACACGTTCACGTTATCACAAAAGGCCGAAATCTTCAGCAATTCCAGCATGAATTGAAACTTGAACATGCACCAATTTGAGCCCCATCTGAAAGGCAGCATGAAACTAAGCAATCGATTGGACAAAAAGAAAGTGCCTGTGAAAGTCCAGTGATAAAATCCTACGCAGCTTCGGCGATAAAAACTGAGTGTATGTTTCGCGCAACGCTTAAGCGATCAAAATTACGCTTCAAACCCTATTGTGTGTACCAGGATTGTTTGCTTTGCAAAAACATGGCGGTAGAGCAAACGCGTAGGTCCAGATCTTCAAGACATCTCTTATCGTGAGATGGGTTGGCTCCCGCTTCCTGTTTTGCCTCACTCGTGTTGTGAGAGTCCACAACAGTTCTGTTATCACTTTGTTTCTGTGAGTGACAAGGAGGAACGTGCATGGAATACGTTCTCCTTGCTTATTTCTGCAGAATGCTCGGGTGGCAGGGAAGACGTGTGCACCCGTAATCCGACAGTGACAAAGGGACTACATGTTGATCAAAGAGAACCGGTTGTTAGCGTTTGCTTGCTGCCTTGACAGGCAAATATCGATTTGGACTGCAGGCGAAGGCAGTGCAAGCAGCGACTTTGATGGCTACCACTAGACGCTGGCAACCATCTCCGGGTCTAAGACCCCACCCCCATCTGCTAGTAGCTTCAAAGAGTGGTCGTAAACGCTGGCGCATGAAGTTTCTGCAGAAGCGAGTCGGACTTTAAAGTAAAGATGCATTTTGTGTCTGCTGCAAACAAAAGTTGTAATGGGAAATTCAAGTTGTACGATCATAGGGTAGTACTCCTACTGTCACATCGTAACTGCTCAAAGGGAACGCTATCGCTTGGCTGCGTTGGTCGTGGATTGCTTTGACGCGACCACCTAGGAGGACCAAGCTGTCGACGCGCCATTAAGCCTCATTCCCCCCCCCCCCCCTAGGAGGAAAAACAACGTCGTTCGAACAACAACGTGCATCAGTATACCGAAGTTACACAACTATTTCATTGTTTTTAGCTGTGCTGACATGACCGAAATACACAACTCTTGCCTGTTTGTAGCGGTGCGGATGCCAGATTCCATGCTCATAACATGTGTTTACCTGCTATTTGCACTGAAAGTTGTACTCATAGAAGCCGCTAGACCACGAGATACCATAGTTGCTGATGCCGCAATCGTGCAGCAGCATGGTCTCTCGCTATTGGTTTGTCAAACGAATCAGCGCCTCCCATAACGAAATGAGGTAATTACTCCAAGGGTGCGACGGATGGATTCCGTATATCTTTCCAACGTTGTGTTTGAATCTATATCGGTGACATTGCTAGGTTATCGTTGACGATGGTGCGCGAGCATCTGTCCCCAGCGTCCCCACCTTTTCAAGACCTAGTTCAAGAGCCCGCCACCATACATGCAGCTCAATTCGCTACACTTGTTCCCATGGACGCCTTTGTAAAACGTGTAAAAGTTCTATGCTAATCCATACATGCCCTTCACACGTAGCAGTATGACCTCACCGACATTTGCTTTTTCGAATATTGTATTCATTAAACTCGACCCGACGAATGAGAACGAGTCAGGCCGAGGGAGATTGCAAAGCGTGATTGTTGAATAAATTAACTGAACAAAAAACGGCTTCGCCGTTTAGAAAAAAAAAACACTAGAGCTCGTATCCCCATACTCACAGCCGTGAAGGTACACGAATAAAAACGGATTAGAGTTCACTCGAACGCAACGAACTATAATTTGAACTCCAATTCCAGGGAATAATTACTGTTTTCACGTATTGTTATGTCAGTAAGTGAACGCAGTTTGTGTTTGAAATGTTTAATGTTTGTGTGGAATCTAGAAATCATCTGAATTTTCAATATGGTGATGACTATGGCTCCGCCGACTCGCCACGGAACAATCAGTATGTGAATTTAGACGAATTCTTTGACTTATTGTCACGGATTATACGACTGCAAGTATTTATGCAAACGATGTCAGAGATAGCGTTGTTACGAGGTAGCGCTGTTACCGTGGCAACGACATCTTTGCCATAGCAACTAAATTCTAGCTGCGAAAGTACAAAGCTAGATCTTTGTGTAAATGTGCACCCTTACTATCTGATAACCCATATTCGAACAGCACGCGCTTCGTAAATGGTAAGTCCCGTTGCCATGGATGATGTTTCCCAGATTGCGGAAGTTGCTGCTCGCCAGCTATTTCTCGAGGTGGCCTTGATGTTTGTACGCAGCGGTAATCTTAACAGGTAACAGATGGTGCTACACATGTTGATTATGAGTGTTGCTGCTGTTTCTGTGGTGACTCGCACGCTAATGGTTAAATGATGATTAACGGTATTAATAATGTAGAAACGTGAAAATTAAAGAATTTTGGGTTTTCCACCATTCCTCCATCGTGACTGCAGCCATTCGATCATCTGGTCCATTTGAGAATTCGCCCTCTTCTTGTCCTAATCGCAGCAAATTAAGATAATGAAACCTTGGTTTCATTAAGAAGGCTCGCTCTCATCGCTTTTTTGGCCAACATCCCTCGAAAAAAAAAAACAGCGCTTAAACATTCACTGGCTCGACTGAATGTAGCAAAATATGTCTGCCAGTATTCGGTTAAAGAAAAGCATCTACAAGTGAAAAAGAGACACGACGGTTACGGGAAATGAATTTCCTGCAAAAAGTTGAAAAAAACATTTTATTAACGAATGCGTTCATGTTCTAAGTGTTAGCAATGTTAGTATTTCGTTCGATTACACTTCAAGGTAGAAGGTCTGACACACCAGAAAAATCATAAAAAAATTAGGCAAAAGACTGCCCATTTCATAACGTTGTTATCCTTCGATTGATCCCACAGGAGATTATCATTACTTGACAGCAGAGCAGGGATGGGTACAATTCCATTTCAATGGACTTGAGTCCACTTACCTAAACATCAAGTGAACAGCAAGTCAAATCAAATCCATTTCTAGTGATAATTGTTGGTAGTTAAATTCTTTTGATTTCCTACCACTTTTGAGATCTATATGTCATGTTTGTGTTACTGCGTACTGATGCGGTACTGTCTCGGTTTAAGTCTTTTTTAAGTTTTATTTTGGGATCAAGTTTATTTTGGAAGGTCAAAGTTTGTTCAGGCACACTTTCTTTCTTTACCATTAGTTCGCCTTATCGAACTTTGACGGCATGAGGCAGTTCGACGCGTGTTTAAGGGTCATAAAATTAAGTTACACCGATGAAAATAGGCCTAACGGAAGTGCAATTTAATTATCTTTCATTTGGTGCTACTTCCATCTTTGTAGGTGCCTTGGTTCAAGATGAATCGAGGTACAGTTCCGGTCAAAAAAATCGCCCTTTTTCGTTATATCGAGGGTCGTAATAACAACCATGGAGAAATTCAGTTATCTCGCAAAGTACTGGACGGATTTTCATGAAACAAAGAGTGAACTGCTTATTAGATTGTCTACTGTATTTATACCCATATTAAATACTACGTTATCTGACTGAAAATAATTGGCCGAGCGTGAAAAACTTAATGATATTTGACATCTTGAAAACTGGTGAATGGATTTTCATGAAACAAAGACTGAATTGCATATTATATTTTGTTGCTTAATATTGTCCGTCATACGTATACAAATATAGCATACATCATAACAATTAATCTATTTTTTGTTTTATTCAATTCTTTCCAGTAGTTTATGAGATATATTATTAGTTATCAACTCATGTTGCTCGCTCGGCCAGTTATATTTGGCTACTTACCAATTTCATGTAATACTCATAGAAATGTAGCTGATATCATAATACGCAACCCAGTTTTTGTTTCATTCAATTCTGCCCAGTAGTTTTCGAGATATCAACATTTTCGTTCAGAGTCACATACATTAGTCATCCACTTCTTCCATATAACGACGGCGTTTTTTTTTTACCGGAACTGTACATGTACGCATATCGTTCGTTCGTTTGTAATGATTTAGCTATTGAAAATAAATCTACCAAAGGTAAACTCACCTTCACGGTGGGCATGGTGACGAAGAATTACGTTGTGAAAGCTGCACCTCTTCTTAAATACTCTGAGGTTGCTAGGCAAGTGGCTTCATCCTTATCTTGGATACGTTGCCTAGAAGTATCTAGAATCTTCTGGTCTAGGAAGTTAGTGACTGCCCATAATACGCAGAAGACTTTAACTTACTTACTTATCAAAAAACCTGTCATCATCTTCTGGAAGTGACATATCGTATATGACTGATTTATATAGAGCAGTGACACAACGTAGTATTATTGTATATAACTCTATGCTGGAGCCGTAATGGGTTGCTGCAAGGGGCACTGCAGAGAGAAACAGAAGGGCGTCATACTGAAGCCGATGCTGTTAAGAGTGATTTCTTAGACCTGAAACGCGCAATTTTTGTTGTTGGAGAAAACAACGTTATTTTAAGCCTAAGAAATCCGCTCTTCCGTTGTTTTTCCCTCCATTTTTATTTTCTATACCCTCCAAATGCTAGCTCGTACCCATACTTGGAGCCAATATGGCGGCAAATGTCACTGCTCTATAGTCTAGCTTCGCCTGGCCTTATGGTGCTTCGCCTGACCTTATGGTGAACTTCTCAATAACATTTTCATGTTAGCATTAAATGAATATACGCAAATCGTTGTAAATTATATAAAGGAAAGAGGAAAACAAGGCAAACAGTGAAAATTATGCACTAGAAATAACGTAGTCCAGTAAGCCACCTTTATGCACGTACGTTTCGTCGGAGTGGCATGACCCGGATTCGAACTGGCAACCCAATTCCTCCCAAGATCACTGGCATAGCGTCTTTATAGCTATGCCCGATCCTCAACTTGCATAAAGATGACTCACTGAACCCGTTATTAAGGTTACAAAAGTCCCCAGGGCTCCATTCAACTGAATGCTTGCAGCCATAGGCAATGATCAAGAAGGAAGACAAATACAAAGGCTCAACCAAGGGTTAAATAAATATTCACAAATCGCTGTAAATTAGGGTTCAGTGAGTCCTTTATGCCAGTGGAGGAGCGGGCATAGCGATAAAAGCGCTATGTCACTGATCTGGGGACGAATTGGGTTGCCAGTTCGAATTCGATCATGCCACTCCGACGAAACGTAAGTGCATAAAGGTGGCTTACTGTTCTTCGTTATTTCTAGTGTATGATTTTCGCTGTTTGCCTTGTTTTCGTCTTTCCTTTATGTTAGCATTAGCCAGTATTTAGCCATCGTGCAGCAGTGCCTGCCTTTAAAATTTATTTAAATAGCCAGTATATGTTGCAAAATAAAGGGCACTAAAATGTTACGTTTTGGCACTAAACAGAACAGTTTTCAAGCACAATCAAAGTTCAGGCAAAGGCCTTGATGACAAAGGCGTTTGCCTGAACGTTGATTCTGCTTGAAAACGTTGCTGTTCAGCGCCGAAACGTAGCAATTTAGTGTCCTTTATTTTGTAATGTTGTTTGCAATGTTGTTTGTTGTTTGCAATGTTACATTACGTCTTTGTTGGGTTCAACGCATATGGCATTCCTTTTACTAGACGAACAAAATACGTCCTTAATGTCTGCCGAACGAACTGTGAGCAAAAACTCGGGAGAGGTTTCCTTCCTAATGTACAGTACATCACTTTTGTGATGCTCTCCGCATCGTCGCAACTATAGGCTACACGAAACATGTATCTACACCAGTGGAGTGAGCAAAGCGAACTATATAGCTACTGCTTACATAAAACAACTAGCCAAAGTGTATGCCCATTCGCGATCAAATTATGTTTGTTCATTCATCTTTTTGCACATATTGGCTACGACACGGCTCGTGTCCAAACGCTGGTTTTAGTTTGCTTCGCTCACTCAATCAGCGCATCCCTCTGTAGTCGCTCCAACTGTTCGTCGGTGCATGATTCACCAAACTAAGTGTCTTCAATCATATTATTGTGCACACTTCATACTGGATCGCTCCAGTGTCTCTTGGCCACATACGAAACCGTTACACGTGAAAGGAAGGCGTGTGTTAGGTCATTCAATAATCTTTAATGGATCTGGCTATGCTTAGTGAACCCAAGCAATGCCATTCTCACATACGGCTAACAAACCCTGATTTTCGTTTGCTTCGCTCATTCAGTCAGCGCGTCACCCTTTAGTTATAGATTTGTAGTTCGTTATAGTCATACACTTATATTTTTGTGGTCATCGTGGCTGAGCGGTGAGAGAGCTCAGCCTGGTTGCTGGAGGTTTGCGGATCTGGTCGAACCCTTGGGAAGGGGGCCTTGGCAAAGTCCCCGCCAAGACTGCCAGCCAGGGTAGCGTGATTGGTTACCATGCTCATTCAGCGGCTATGGGTACTATTCTGGTCAATTCTGGACATTTTTTCGGGACCTACGATGATAGGTGGTTTCCTGGTTCAAATCCCCGTGTTGGCTCCTGCCTTTACCAGATATTTCTTCGCTCCAAAAAGTCTGGTAATGTTCAAAATTGAGCCGGTTCAGCCACACGAGCAATAAATTGCTACGCGCTGACTTAAGTCTCAGAGAAATTAATTATAACAATTAAAAAAAAACTTCATACTGAGCCGCTCCAGTGTATCGTGGTCACATACGAAGCCGTTACGAGTGAGGGGAAGGCGTGTTTTAGGTCATTCAGTAAAGCTTTAATGGATCTAGCTATGCTTAGTGAACCCAAACAATACAAAACAAACCCGGCACTCAATCAGCGCATCCCCTTGAGTCACTCTCCCTTCCTTTTTCCATTTTTCCTCACTGTTTCCTTTTGCGGGGGGTTGACCTTCCTGAATGTTATTGGTGTCAGCTGCCACTTACGGTCCGGCATTTCCTTGTTGATTGTCGCCATCTTGATGGTGTTAGTCGTCGTTTCCATCTTCCGCATGACATTGCGCGTCAATTGGGCAATAAGTCTGTATCCTCCTGTCCGGTGTTTTTCAATTTTTGCAGGAGGTACAGATGTATGACAAGATTTAGATTAGGGGTTTGAATAACATCTCTGTAATGTGTGGTGCAGTGGCAACCCGGACCACTGCACTGTGACTGAGGTTGGCGCTAATGACCTTGCTGTCGACGCGCCATTAAACCTCAATCCCCCCCCCCCCTTTTCCATTTTTGCCTTATGTCCTTTTCCTATACATCCTCCCCTCTCCCCCGGCTGCATAAGAAGTCGTAACACGTGAGGTCAAAAATTGGACAACTGGAAAATGGTCAAACTCCTAATTACCGACTACACGCAGAAGAATTTTATACAGGGTGTTCCAGAATTCCGGAAACGGCAGTGCTGTTGGTAACAGCTTGGTTGCATACTAGCATGTAAAGGGGTGAAGTAATTTGGGTGAAATAGGTACCTTGTGCTGGGAGTACTGGTTCCTGTAATGAAACCCATACATTTATCATACACGGCGATAGCCGTGTTTATATATATATGATTGAAGTCCTCTCTCCACTGCCACTCAGCAAACTCCAGATCCATTCTTCGTGCATGCAACAATCGACTGCATGCATAAACCGTTATAGCGCGACACCATAGCCGTAGAAAAGGTACACGGATTACAAACAAAAACGTCAAGTGTGCCGTAAAAAAAGGGGTTATATGATTGAAGTTTCATTTTACTTGTTAAAATGTACACGGATAAAAATTGTTGATTTTTAATTGAAATAATCAAATGTACAATTCAGAAAATTGCATCTGTTTAAGTGCTGTTGTGCTTTACCAATCATATACGTTACGTAATACACAACAGCACTTAGACAGATGTAATTTTCTAAGTTGTACATTTGATTAATTCAATTAAAAATCACCAGTTTTTATCCGTGTACATTTAACAAGTAAAATGAACTTCAGTCATATAACCCCATTTTTCTACGGCACACTTGACGTTTTTGTTAGTAATTTCTTTTATTTCTCCTCCATAACCTTACAATTTACAGCGCTACTCCAGGATGCTTATTTTAGAAGTTAGTAACGCAAGACCTCAGAAAGGGGCCGTCAACGTCATTCAGAGGCCTTATCAAAAGCCATTTGTGGTCAGTTTATTCGTTCCTGATGCTAATGTCAGTCTCTTTAAAGCAACATACCGCCTGCCTTATAACCTTCCGCCAGCCTTATAACAGCTACGCGCCGATCGGATCCGCGCATTTACTATAGTAAAGGGCAACTGAGACAGTAGCTTCGTTCCTCGCAGCGAAAAATGCAGCTATTGTCTCAGTTGGCATTGCGCCTACATTAATAGACAAGCCAACGTGAACGCATTAATTGTGTCGTCACAAACCGGAATGATTCTCGTATTTTAAAATCATAATTTATAATTTTGTAGACTAGTGTCTTATAATTTTGCTTCGGCGATCTATTGGAATAATTAATTTTAATTGCTGCGTTAGTCTTTTAGATTTTTGATCTCATAGTAATTACTAACAAACGATTGAAATTAGCACTGTGCACACACAGATAAAACTTCAAGGTCATTGTAGGCGCGCAAAGAATCATGTAAGTTCTGGAAGAACGTAAATAAAGTTCCCCAATATTCAACAGAAAATCTCCTAGACGCCGCATTTTAAAACGGATTTTTAGCAAGGGAAAGACTAACGGTAAGTAAACAGACCTTTGGGGTCGTACTTGATGTGGAGGATGGAGGAAAATGGCGCTGGGAGGTATACACTATACCTTTAAATGCTATTCCTTACCATATATACGTGTACTAACCTGCCAACTCCGGGCTGTTGGCCATCCTTTGTCCGTGTCTTACTGCTAGTCCTTAAGCCATTCTGTCGATGTCCATCTGGTGCTCTTAGCTAAGTGGCCTGAACGTTTACTTTTGTCAAATTAGATTGCTCCTACGGACGCGTTCCACCCGCATAGTAAGCGAGGAGGGAATAGAATAGGACCTCGGGTCTTTTTTTTTTTGCTGTTTTTTGGAACTTAAGTATTGATTAGTACTACGAACGGACGGAGGTATTCGTATTGAGACACTAAGGGAAACTCTTCGGCCATTGCAAGACGAACTGCCATGAATGCGTTTGACAAGAATGTTTTCATCCGTCAAGAATGAAAGTGAACGAATATGTTAGTATGTTTGCTGCAAAAACCGTGATAATACAAGTACCAACAAATTCGAGCAGATTATTCGTTCAGAACTATCTCGCATAGTGTATTCTTTGCTGCGCTAGAAACGGTTCCTCTATTAAAGGGCAATTACATCCATGTTTGACATGCAAGTTTGACTTTTGGATCACTTACACAATAACTAAACACAAGAATTGCGGTAAGAATACGTTACGTACGTCCGATATAATAATTTAATTACTGCATCACCAAAACACGACATGGAGGTCGCCAATGTTTTGCTGGAACGCGCAGAAATTAATGCCGACAGACGGATCTCTTCGATTTCGACTCGCAGCCGATTGAGATAGCTGTATTGACTGTGAGGAGCTTAAGCGTCTGACAGCCTTACCTGGCCACTACATTGCCGGCCAGCTAAGGCCGCCAGACGCTTGAGCTCCTCACAGTCAATACAGCTATCTCAATCGGCTGCGAGTCGAAATCGAAAAGTGACACCTGCCGGCATTAATTTCTGAGCGTTCCAGCAAAACAATGGCGATCTCCGTGTCGTGTTTTGGTGATGCAGTATTTAAATTATTATATCGCTCGTAAGTAACGTATTCTTACCGCAATTCTTGTGTTTAGTTATTGTGTAAGTAATCCAAAAGTCAAACATGCATATCAAAATGGATGTAATTTAAAGTGAAGATAAGCGCAGTATCAATAAACGTTAATCTGCGGAAAATACTTGAATTAGATAATAAACGATCCGATTTTTGGGACCCCCGCCCATGATTATAGTAGCAATAAAGGTAAAATAAATTACTTATAAGTCATCCACTGGTCCTACCGTAGTGGTATAATACGTAAGGCAAGTTTACCGCGGTACTGGTAGTATCCCGTTAGCGTTGAGCTAGTACAAAGAAGGAACTGATATATATATAGGTAGAGGGGATATAGCATGTAGCACACGTCCGTCCCGTTGCCACGACTGAGGGTCCATCGCACATTGCTTCCGTCGCTAACCGTTTCAGTCAACTCTGCTGAGCTTTTAAATTTGATCGCGTCTAAATAGGCAATGCAAATGAAGAGGGACTTGTGGCGATCCTAAGTAGGTAATTAAATTGAAAGTCATAGTAAATTAGGTATTAATTCTTAACTCTCGGGCATGATGAGATTTAAGTCCAGAAGGCAACTGAAATAGGTTCGCAACTGTATTTAGTTGGGGAAAGCCATTGTGCACAGGCGCGTGACGAACGACGACGGCCGTCGACTGACGGCAGGGGCGTACACTTCTCCGATGCGATTAGTTTTCGACTGAAATGATTCTGCCTCGACAATTCCGTCCGTCAGCCGATGGGTCGTCACGGAACGGGACGGAGCAGTAAATACGCGGCTCCTCTAATTTACATGCTTTTAATCAAAACAGAAATTTGACGGCCTGCGACGTGACGTGACGGAACAGAGTAGTGTGCTACAAGCTTAAGATGTGATTAGTATTACGTCACAGACGCTACCTTTACTGAAGATGCAATGTTAACTCACACAGACAGCGTCTGTGGCGTCGTAATTTCCCACATCACCACTAACGGAAGTAACCTTTTCCCTAACAAAGGAGCATAGTGGTTCTTGTGTAAGTATGGATCCATAATTCATTGTGATTGTGCAAAGTTCTTCTGAAGGCCAATGCCAAAGAACCGGAAACATATCCTGGTGTCGCGATGACTTATAATTTTCTTCAATTCACTTGCACTCACTTACCATTCTGTGTAACACATGAATTCGATACTGTTGTGTTATTTTATTATTTCTAAGTGTAAGCTTGGTGTACATACCGTAACTTCGGGAGGCTCTTGATCGTACCAAAACCAGCACCGCACGAGGGTTGATTACGTCATCAACACCACCAGACTCAAGTGGAAGAATGCACGACGGTAGATATAAATGCTACAAATTCTTGTGGTGATTACCTGTCCAAGGTTGTCGACAAATAACGACGTGGATTCTTTTCCTGATCGTAGTATCCGTATGCGTAAACGCATCTGGATTCATTCTTGGCGCGTTGATCTCAAAAGCTAGAGCTTGTGAAACGCCTCGCGGCAGAGTTAGCAATACTAAAATCCGATGACACCTTCAGATTGATTACAAAGACTTCAATTATTTTGTTAAATGGTGTGGGGGAAATACGCTCAGCTCCTGCATTTCTTACCACCTTTACTCCCCAAACACCAACTTTTGCATGCTCTCTGGATCTAGCCCCTCTCTTACACCCGTGCTGGGGGTGAGGGGGGGGGTGTGGGAGGAATATTCGCTGTGTCCCTTCGTCTCCTTTTTTTCCTCCCTCATCTTGGTTGTGCGGTTGGGGGTGGCGCCAGCAGCGTGGGGCAAATGTTGTTGGTTGTGTTCATTAAGTAAAGACTAGTGTGTGTCTAGACCTTTCTTAACATAACGTCAAGTGTGTGACCAGGAGTGGTTAACGCTCGTTAAACCCTTTAACCCTTTAAACCCTTTAAGTTTGTGTAACAATCGAGAAGTCAACAATTCACTCTGGTGAAGAGCAGCTTTGTATCGTAAAGCTAGCGAATTGTAATAGTCATTGTAGACCTTTTTCCCGGGGAGCGAAAGCAAGCCCGTATGTTGCATCATTCACCTTTTTTAGTTTTTTTTCTTCTTAAATTTTTCCTTGAACTGAGGTTGTCGCTGTTGAAAAAGCCGCTATTTTCAATACAATACTAGATACTTATTTTTTATAAATAAAATACGTCTTCAGGATAGTCAATGTTTTTTCAGCTATGCAAAAAGTGACTTGGCCAATTTGTTGAATAAGCCTTCAAAATCGTACAAAGGGGGCGAGTCGACCCTATGCCGCCCCCCGCCCCCCCTAGTTACGCCACTGGTACAGCACTTACGTTTTGGCTACAGGAAATCCGCAGATAGTCTCAACCGGCACACGAAAAGCGCATTCCCCCCTACCACCCCTACCCCCGGATGTAAATAATGACCGGTCCCTTCGTGTCTATGCGGGAACGAGGAACCAAGCATAATTTTTTTTATCTTGGATGAACCCTAATGTAAATTCCAGCATGCTTTAATTCCATTTTCAAGGCACGTGCCTGTTTGGAAACTTCTCAGAGAAGGGTGAGCCAATTAGGTAGTGAATGAAAGACGCTAGCTCTTTGAGCTGATCCTCATTTTGAACCCTCTCTAAACTTCAGTTTTAAACAAATATTACGCGGACCCTCGCTCATCTTGATTACGTCTTCCCTGTAAATCACGAGCTGCGGATCAACATTATTTATGGGGGTGAATGGCGAAAGCGGGACGAAAGATGAATAAATCAGGCCAAATTTACGCCTTCCCGATCGGCTTATTGAAATTGCCCTCACATTCCACGAGGGGGAGAGCTGATGCGTCGATTAAAACCTTCGAAGCAACGCAATTAACATCAACGATTAATCAAACTAACCGAATTCCGTCAGGCAAGGCACGGTAGACGCAAATCACCTGTGGCTAAAAATCGTTCATCTGCCCTAATTACCTAAATTATCAACATCGTTAGTCTGGTGTGCCATTAGTTCCGCCGGAAACCATGTCTGCCAACATTTTGTAACGCTATTGCCATGCTGTAATAAGACTTTTTTTTTTTTTCAAGCGACTTTGTGTTAGGTTATACTATGTTATGAATGTTATGCAAAGTATGAACATTTTTTTTTAACGTGGTTTTTGAAGCGATCGAGACAGCAAAAAAACCCACGGTGTCTGTACCTCAACTCTCGAAAGTGAATGTAACTGTACCTCAGTGAATGGGGGCATCTTACGAAGGTCTTAACTGGAAAATCGTCTAATGGGATAATTGTTTAATATCTGCCCAAATGAAAAAAAAATACTGAAAAATCATCGAAACGGAATATCGTTTATAATGACCTGGCTGTCGACTCGCCATTACGCCTCAATTCTCCCCATTTCCCCCCTCCCCCTCCCCAGAGACTACTGTGTGCCATTAAATATTAGATTGGATGGGATGGTGCACATTTTTGTGTTCATAATAGCTTTAATTTTGTGAGGTCGGAGGGGAAAGTCCTGGGGTCGAGTCCCATTCGGGGCAGTTGTCTTTTCTTTCGTTCTCAGCTGAGTGCACCTTGTATTCTAACAAAGCCAGTCTTTAATACAGTCTGTTTGCTTAGTTTTCCCTTTCCCTTGTGTTTTATTCTTTATTTACGTGAGACCATTTTAACAGCCATATTCCAGAAATCCACTCAAGTGTGAGTGGGGCTAATGGTGAGTGTAAGGGTCAAAACACATGTATAGAAATACCCTCAGTTGTTATGACACTCACAGGGCCGCATTCCAGAAATCCATTCAAGTGTGAGTGTGAGAAGGCAAATGTGAATGCAACCATCTAAGGTAAGGGTCAACAATTTCAGTATAGCTACAAACGCGAATGTGAGTGTCCTAACATCGGAATTTCTATAGACGCGTTTTGACCCTTACACTCACGAATAGCTCCACTCACACTTGTGTGGATTTCTGGAATACGCCGGTCAAGATTCGCTTTTGTGGCTGTACTAAAATTGTTGATCCTTACCCAGGCTCGGACAGGCCATAGTGCCATTGGGCCAATGGCACAGGCCCCCCTTATACTACCATACTTTCGGCGCCCCTTTGGTGGTCTGTTTTTTCTCCTCCCCGAAAATTAATATTTTTGGATTCCCTGTCCACAGGCACAAATTCCCTTCTCTTCTCCCTCCCTTTTCTTACGTTTTTGACGCATGTTTTAAACTCCCCCCCCCCCCCAACCCATTCCCAAATTTTCCCAAAATAGCATTACTTGAAATATAAAATGTGTTTTGAAGAATGCACTCCGAAGCCAGAATTGCTACAAAATATGAAAATAAGCAAAGCTTTTTGAGCTCGACCTCGGATTTTGCTTCTGCTTGGAGAGCTTAGAGCGCTTCCCAAAACCCCTAGATGGTTGGAGGTACCATAACTTCACCAGAGTTTCCTGTAATACGCTTGGTGCCCCTCCCTAAATGGCGCAGGCGCCCTTTCCTACCCAGTCCGACTCTGTCCTTACCTTAGATGTTTGCATTTACATTTGCCCTGTCAAACTCACACTTGAGTGGATTTCTGTAATACGGCTGTAAGACCTTACCCTTGTGTATGGATCACGTAAAAAGTAATTTCTGGAACACTGCAGGACCTTTGGGGCGGCCGGTTACCCCTGCAAGTAAACCTTCACCCGCAAAGGCGTACAAGTGAACAGCTTTTATTTTTTATTTTTATTTGAAAGTTTTACGGCCTGAAATTAAACCTGTTACCACGTTTTGTACCTTCGCGTGTGTTTGCTTGCCTAGCTGAGGTTTTTACCATTGTTTGAGGTTCTTCCAAAACGACCCACATGCGTACGAACCGTACACACACTTCTGAAGACAGTTCGGTACCTTCCATGCACAGAAACCTCAACAGAACGTTCAAAAAGTGTCTGGCGAGGGAGACGACGTTGTCACCTTTCAACGCGACTGATGGCTCCATCCAGAATCAGTCGATAAACCGTGCCTCGCGCATGCTCACAATTCCGTAAAAATCAACCACCGTTGCGAGCTGCTCGATGGTTCGATCCCACAATCCCTCAGCAAAGCCCTCAGTCGCGTTCGAGATGATGTCACTTCCGTTGAACGGACATGTTTTGAACGAAAGGTGAAAAAAGTAAGTTTACATAATAGGAACATCTGCTGCGTAATGTGTACAAGCAAGTATTAAAACTAGTTCGTTGGACTTAACTCTCGTTTTGCCTTTGGAATGCTGTATTACAGCTCTATCGAGTGTTCTGTGTTTTGGCAGTACCAAACTGCGTACAGCAGCGAACGTTTTGTTTTGCACATGAGTGGCGTTTTGGAAGAACCTGTTTGTGTCGATATTTATTCCTAACGTATGGATGGCTGAGTGTGCATCTTTCTTGTCGCGGCCAGTTACAATCTGACGGAACTCCATCGGGATTTAGGGTTTACATTGCGCCATCTGTTTTAATGATTAATGACTAAATAAAATAAAGGATGTACAAGGAGACCTGATCAAATTTAGGTCGACTTTCGAAGCAGATCTTCGCTCTGTGCGCCGTTAGATTCGGTTTATTGACCGTTTTTACGACCAACATTTCCGTGCAGCGACAAACAAAATTAAGCGAACGTATAAATCGACGAATTCGTGGAAATAACAAATTTTTTTTTTACCCCCAAAAATTTAATTACATTACATTCTTACGTAACGGCGTCGTAACTCGTACGCTTTTTATGACGGAGAGAGAGAGCTTTATTTAGGACAAACAGAGGAAGCTCGTGACTACAACGTCAGCGTTCGTTCGCATTACTTTAAAATGAAAAGCACCCTGTTGACGTTCGCCGAGTTAAGTACACGTTTTAAAGAGGGGTAAAAGAAATGGAATGGAGTAGGGGGAGGGGAGGGGAGGGAGTGTTCTTTTTGCTTAAAAGCTCTCCTTGTTAAAGTAAATGAAGCTAATTTGCAGTAAAGCGCCACCAACCGGATGATGACGCGAATAAAAAGAAGTCTTAACTTTTCCCCCAAAGGCCTGCCAGAGGAAACCAAGCGGAAAATGTTGGCCTCCTTTACGGCATGTTTCCCTTCAGAGATTGGCAGATAAAAGTTCTTGAACTTGCAAGCACCGTTCAAAAGGGGAACAGAGAAACTGTTGTTGCGTCAACGAGCGGCGGAAAGTGATTCCGTCAAAGTTTGTTGTTAAATTCAATGAGGAAGGCTAATGCGTCATTACGTCATAATATCGTTTATGAGCTGGCGATTGGTTCCCCTCCCATCCCCTATAGCCCCGGTCCCACCGTTCTGCCCCGAGCTTTGTTTGCTATCTGAATTGCGTTACTGTTTACTCAGGTTTTTTTTTTTTTTAAAGATATAACTTAATTAGCTGTTGCAGCGTGTAGTTTTGGGCATGCGCGGCTGAGATTTTTATGGATGAGGAGGGAGCTAATTATTTTTTTTTATCGGTTGTGGCTTTTTTTCTTATTTTTACGTGCGAGTCATTTTTGTATCAGAAACAAATAGACGTAATCGTTCTAAATAATATAAAGGAAAATTTTCGCTGATGGCTTACCAGTTTTCAGGGTGTCTACCAGTTATGAAAATAGATGGAAATTAGAAAGTAGGAAATTAGGAAGTCAGGAAATTCGGATGTTAGGTCAGGAATTTTCACCGCTGGTATAAGTGGGGGACGATATTATTTTCTCTTAAACAGGATAATGTTGGGTAAAATAAAAATACCTTTTCAACTACCCTGGGTTAACACATCTTATGTTAATTTTGATTCGGCTTTTTTGTTGTTGTTGTTGTTGTTTGTTAGGCCTAGTAGGGTAAATTAGGCCTATAGCAGCTGAGCAATCACGTGCTGTTTACTGATCACACACTTTTTATTATGCGTTTAGAGAGTGCTTCTCGCACGACAAAATAGTTAAAACCAAGACCCTTTCATAGCAGGATGATCTGTTAGAAGAGACATTTTACGTTTAATATTTTGATGATTCATAGCTGAATCTGTTAGAAGAGACGTTTTTATTTTTAATATTTTGATAATTTTTTTTTACGGATTAGGACTCCCATTTTTCACTTTTACTGCGCGTCACGGAAAACAGTTTTGCATATTTCGCGGCGGATTTGAGTGTAAGGGCTCGTTTACACAACCACTCGCTTTTGCAATTTCGCAGCTAGAAGCTAGAAATTACCTCAAATTCCAACATGGCGGCGGTTTTATATCTGCCGCCTCGCAACGAAAACAGCAAATAACGTGACTTCAGAAGCGTTTGGGAAAATTGTTTCGTCATGAGGAATTCTTTATATTATTGGTACGGATTATAAGACTGCAAGTATTTACTCAAACGATGTGGGATTTAGCTCATCCATTTAGCGTTGTTACCATGGCAATGTCACCTTTGCCATCGCGATTGAGTTCTAGCTGCGAGAATGCAAAGGCGAGTCGCTGCGTTAACGCGCCCTAACTCTGGCTTGACATGCGTTTACTTTTGTGGTTTTGGTGGAAAACGGTAGTGTGGGAATGCTGTGCAGGGTGAATCGGTTTTTTTTTTTTAACTGGCTTCCTCCAGAACCCTTAGCTGGGAGCAGCTACTCAAGGTTTTCGCTAGAGAGTCGGTGAGTCAGGAAAAAGTACAAAAATGTCAGGAAAGTATGGAATTTTCAACGTGGTATTTTGGTGGACACACAGCGTACTTTCAGTTTTCCTTTGTACCAGTACATGGTGACGTCATTAATGGATGGCTCTTCCTGATTCTCCTCTTTTGTTGGATGACGTAAGTAAATGTCGAATCCGCCTTCTCTTCGTTGTTTTCTGTAAAAATAAAGCAGAGCCGTATGCGAGGCAAGCCAAATTTCGTCTATGCGTGTAAAATCAAAGATTGAGATGATTGTGAATGCGTCATCCAACAAAACCGCTTACACTGTTTGATGAGAAACGTATCTGCTTGTTTGTCTGTTGAAGTGTTGAAGCTCAATATTTTCACTTTCTGTTTTTTTTTTTTTGTTTTTGACGAGAGAGTTTTTCTGCAAAACTGGCAACATGTTCGACTTTCGTTGAATAGCAACGCCAGAAAGATGACGAGCAAGGGATATTTGAAAGTATCTTAAAATCGAAATCGAAACCGGATATCGAATCCGGAAATCGAAATTACTTCGGAGAATCTTTTTTGCGGAAAGAAAAAAAAATTATCACACTGAATGCCACTCGTGCTTGTATGAAATCAATAAGTTACGCGTTTTAGCACTCAACTGCTTTTCAGCATATTTCGCTCGTCCTTCCGTCTCAGGAAATTAAATTATTGATTTCGTAGAAGCATGATACTGGTAAGTCTTGAAAATCTTTACAATAATGTAATTTTAAAAAAAAATGGTTGATAGCCGCTATAGGTCTGTGATTGGCGAGAACTTTGCGATGCATGGTTAAAAAAAAAGTTCAGCAGTGATCAAGCAGCGTCTCGCGCCTCCCCTTCAGTTGCTCCATGCTCTCCCGCCGCCCGCTAGAGCCCCGGCTTGGGGGGCGGGGGCCACTTACGGTCCGGCACTTCCTTGTTGATTGTTGCCATCTTGATGGTTTTCGTCGTCGTTTCCATCTTCCGCATGACATTGTGCGTCAATTGGGCGATAAGTCTGTCCTCCTGTCCGGTGTTTTTCAATTTTTGCAGGAGGTACAGATGTATGACAAAATTTAGATTAGGGGTTTGAATAATATCTCTGTAATGTGTGGTGCAGTGGCAACCCGGACCACTGCACTGTGACTGAGGTTGACGCTAATGACCAAGCTGTCGACACGCCATTAAGCCTCATCTCCCCCCCCCCCCTCGGGAGACGCGCTTCCCTGGTTGGGAACCGTGAATTTAATGCACACTTTTGTTATCGCGACTTCTTTGGATGTGGAGAACATCCTCGGGGGCTTTGTCCTCGGGCGATTTCGCATCTTCTCGGATGCCGCTTTATACCAAAGGTGTGCATTAAATCGCTTACACCAGCACATTGTTGTAAAATCCAGGCTATAACCCAGGAACGTGCACAGGCCCCGAGAGGGCAGGGGCAAACTTACTTTTTTCTGGGGACTTTTTTTTGGGGGGTGTTTTAACCTCTTTTTACCCCCTCCCCCCTTTTCGTGGGATTTTAACCATTTCTGAGCCTCTTTGCACCATTTTCGTAGCAGTTAATGTCTTTTTTTGCGTGTTTTAGGCTCTTTTACACCACAGTTCCCATAAAAAGGGCACTTTTTTTCAAGAAAAAAGGGGCACTTTGCCATGAAGGCAGGGGCTCGAGCCCCGGGGGGGCCCCCCCCCCCCCTCCCCTGGGGGGACGGCTGGGGAACCATTAGTTCTCTCTCTGGCTTATTTTACACAGGCTCACGTAAAATAGGCTTACGTAATCCCAGGCTCTCCGTATCTAGCCAACCGTTGTTGAGGCGGTATATCGGAAACCACTTTTCTTTCTCGCTGAATAATAGTCTTACAAACGGTAATAAATACAAAGGTAATAAATACTAAAGTAATAATTACCGACCGTAAAAGCCTTCGGAAACCAGGGTATAAGCAGAGAAACGACAGCGTGAAAACGAATTCAGCGCTGACTGGTGCCGGGCTGCTCTCACAGGGTTGTGTATGTGTGTTTCGACAGCTGGTTAACTTAATTAACATGCGATATATCATGGAGAATACAGGGTTGCATGGGATTTGCTAGTTAATTAATTATAAGTTATTGTTTATTTTATTACTCTTACTGACATATTCAAGTCCCTGCGCTGTATTTCGTTAAAGCTGTATAAACGTGATATATCTGCTGCTGTGCATTCACTACTTCGATCTTATTCGAATTAAATCCCGTATAAAATGCTAAGCTGTGTGAGGATGTGACCAAAACAGAATTTTTGCAATAAAAAAAGAACAAAGAAGAAGCCCTTTTGGTTTGACATCATAAGGTTCCCTATATACCTTTTAGATCGCGGTTCCGAGATAGCCACTTCAAAAACTGACATGGTCACCTTGAAGGCTAAGAATCTATTGCCGTATTCAGATATGCAGTTCCAACTTTGAACGTCTGCGCATGTTCTACACCATGAATTATTAAATCTCCCTAATTTTCCATTGCCCTGTAGCATGGCTAAGGGGGAAATCTCATCGACGCTTTCTACTGCTTGGGTACGTCTTATTCGGGTCTGTCGCTGTGGTCGACTGTTAAACAATGTTGATCTTTCTGTACCGTCCGTTGGCAGTATCGTGCAACCTGGGGACTCCGATATTTAAAGATGAAGCCATAACACTTGAAATTGGTATCGAAATTCTAATGCTACACAGCAGGTCCACAGGTTTAACGAGCGGCTCTATCTTGCATAATTTTAGCTCTTCAGAAGTTATTTACTAAGGAACGTATAGCCCTCAGTATTAATATCACAAGAGCGCAGTTTTTATCAATAATTTTTTTCAACAACGAGTTGCATTCCATAGCTGAAAATATTCCGAGGGCTTGCGCCAGGTTTTTTTTTTATCAGCTTTGGAATGTAACGTGTGGTTGATAAAATGTATCGATACTTACGCTCGAATTATGTTTGAAGCTACAATACAAAGTCTCCTTTAAAAAACAACCTGCATATAGTACTGCTTAATTGTGCTGCAGTATGATGCAGTATTATGCATTATTATGCAGTGTTATTGAATTCGAAATTCTTGTTTGCAGAAAAGTCTTCAAATTGTCGCTAAATGCCCTTTTTGAATTCGTTCAGTGTTTATAGGAATGATATTTTATTTACCGCCAACTCTATAGAGAAAACAGGCGATTGTTTTAGGACGAACTTTAATCTCCGTCAGGGCGCTTCAACCAAAGCGCTTGTTTCATTTTTAATGATTTAGATAGAATATGACTTTACTTCGTTTTACGACAAATGTTAATGATCTATTTTTAACTATTTACGTTTAATTCAGGTACCGCATTTAATATTTTACCCACTGTGGTTGCTTCTGCGGTTTATTTTGTTGAAATATTAGTGGCGATTCAGAGAACTAACAGTTCGTGTCTTTTTTATGCTCGGGCGGAAAGATGATATTGTGCTTAATTTGGCCTTGATCTGTCCAGCTGATCATTCTGTCACCATGGTAACGGGAGCATAGTGCAGCTTGGTTGAGAAGCCGCGTAATACTTTTACGTGACGAGCGATCATACATCGTATTTGTTTAAAAATTTGCTACTAAATGGAGTTCTGTCTTGCTTGCGTTATGTGGTGGAGATCTGGAAGACAGTCGATTCGAACATAAAAACAACATCGAGGGCCGAAAGTAACAATTTTATCCAATAAAATACTGCGTGCTCTTTTATCGGAACAGACGTGATTGGCTGATGGCTGCCATTTAGCGCGCTTGATTGGTTGGTTAATTGCCATTAGAAAATTAGGAAGATGTGATGTTCTCTCATGCAAATTAGTACTGACTTGCCCAAAATTTAATTACTAGTGCTATGAAACATACATGTGCGTGAAGTGGCACAAAACAGGGGCAGCCGAAAAGCGTAGGTGCATTCTAAGAGCTGTCCAGTTTCGTAGTGAGACCACTGAGGTTGTCTCACGACGAAACTGGGGAATAGTGCTTCATCTCCTGCCCCGTAACGGTAGAATTGTTGTGGTGACATCATGTCTAGGGACATGATAAGATAATTTCACCAGCTATTTGCAGTTTTCAGTAAGCAGAATACATTGATCTCACGAAAACTGAATTAAATGTTGCTGACTGGGCGCCACTCCACATTCAGACAATCCAGACGTATCCATACAGTCTTAGGCCTACTATTGTCACATTTACGAGTTAGTCCTGTAGCACTCTTTAAAACCGTTTGACCCTTTAGTCCTGTAGTTGTTGAATAGTGGCCACAAAATCGGTAATCCTTGTTTTACACTATTTCCTTACTGTTTGCAGTTATGTGCACGAATTCCCTACGCAACCATTTCGAGGGTGGAACACGTGAATTGTGTCCGTTTTTCGTCACGATTGCAAACATTAAGGGGACAGTGTTTAATGTATTTCGTGGGTCAAAAAATACAGTATTCCTTTGTAACGCTATTTTGTGGCCGATAAATGCGTAAATAACAATAATGAGCATTTAAGTGCTTCTCTAAACTCGCGTACAGCTCAGCAGCCGATGACGTCAAAACCAACCGTTTCCACCGGAAGTCACGTCACGAGTGAGTAGGTGTGGAAGAGAATTGGTTGAGGCGTCACTGAGCAAAATGGGGGACAAATGGGGGTCACGAAGGAAGTGAAGGTATGATCACCGTTGTTGCATTGTCAAGGGCCTTGCGAATCAGTTTTAGTTAAATACTGGCCGATAAATACGTTTATTAGTTACAGTCGAGTGACTTGTTGCATTGTCAAGGGTGTTGCTAAGCAGGTGTAAGTTAAATACTGGCCGATAAATATGTGTATTTGTTACAGTCGAGTGACTTGTTGCATTGTCAAGGGTGTTGCTAAGCAGGTGTAAGTTAAATACTGGCCGATAAATACGTTTATTAGTTACAGTTGAGTGACCGGCTTTGAACGGCAGAACGTGTCAGGTGCTGGTACGAGGCGAACTTGAAATAAAAATTGGTGGTGTCGTTACCACGGTAACCATGGTAACTGCGACAATACCTTCGGATATTAACGAAATACTCGTGCATGATATGAAATTGGAAGAACTTATTCTATGTTCGATTCAAACCCTATTCAGTCCTTAACAAGAAATGTGAACTACGGAAGAAGCTTCAGCCTGAGCGGTCGTTCAACACGCTTCTCGGAGCACAGAACCATGTGTTATACTTAGCTCCACTCGTAACAATAAAACCAGTTTAAAAATTGAATGTTGGATTAAAAAGAAAAGTTGATCAGCCAGTTCTTATCTATCGTGTAATTATTTTAATGTACTAATCTGACGATATTTTTAAGCGATTAATTTTGTATTCTAAACTTGTTCAATTTGTTTTAGTGACGCTAAATAGTTTATAACGCCATGATGCTTTGCACTTCTGGTGACTTGACGACAGAACCCTCTGGCGGTAAATCGTTGAAAGACGGTACTAGGTTTCATACAAATGTTAACCTTTTTCAGAGAAAGAGTGATATTATTTATGGTATCCGGAAAAAAACGCCCCCGACAAAACGCCCTCGGAAAAAACTTCCCCAACAAAACGCCCCCCCCCCCCCTGGAAAAACGCCCCCAGGAAAAACGCCCCCAGGAAAAAACGTCCCTAGGAAAAAACGCCCCCAAGGAGGGCAAAATACCCCAGTGGTAGTCATCGTAGCTGAGCCTCAGATTTAAGAGGGCTCATCTATGCGAGCATTATTTTGATTCAGATAACTTAATGCTCCAAGAAATTTATAAAAAAAAATCTTTACGTATTTTTCCTCGGTTTACAATTCATTTTTAGCTTCTTTTTTTCCTTAAATTATAATTCTTTCACCGTAAAAAAACGTCCTGTGACATTCACAATTGAGCGTATTCATCTGTACGAGCATTAGTTTGCTTCAAATGACTAACAGCTCCAAGAAGTTTATTTAAATAATATCTTCACGTATTTACTAAACTCTCCCCGTTTACAATTCACGCACTTAGCTACTTTTTTCCTCAAACTAGCCTTCTTTCTCCTTAAAAAAATCTATAGA
>JAHWFP010212375.1:0-28732 GCA_023313725.1 Lithobius niger | reverse complement strand
CCAAAAGATTGTTTGCATGGCTTTCCAGTTAAACCCCGGGGAGTCATTAGGGCGTCAGGGGAGGACGGCGAAAACACAAAAGAGCCCCTTTTCTGCATTAGCCCGGCGCGAGGCAAAGCGGAAGTGAATGAGTTTCTTTTTTTTTAAAGAAAAAAAAGGGTGGGTGCAGGGGGAAGAAAGCAAAACCGAAAGCGAAGTCTCTTTTTGATATTCTGGAATGCGAGTGAGGTTGAGTGAGTGAGATGCCCTGCCGGTCTTAAAGGAAAAGTGTGAAGCTACTTTTTGCTCTCGTGGTGACTGACTAAAAAGGCTGCAGAGTTTAGCTTAGATCCCTGAATAACTGCATCTGATCAATAACTGGAATGTGTGTGTGTGTTGGGGGGGGGGGAGTGGTGGGAGGGTAGCTGGGCCGGATTTACAGCCTGTGGAATAGGGATGTGCTGAAAATTCGGTAATTGTCACGTTCGTTAGTGGTTCGCCAGGTGTAATCAAGTATCTCTGGCTTGCACTCGTTTTAGGCGTGGAAATGTTCTGATCGCAAAAAATGTGTTTCTATTGTATTGTTCCCGAGATACGACAGTTTCAGTTTCAGGGCATTTTGTCGCAGTTGCCATTTAGGTGAGTAGCACTGAACATGAAGTCGTCAGAGCCGAGTTTCCGTCACCATTTGGCAAATGGTGACGGAATCAGCACCGGAAACAGCTAGCTGGGGAGAGAAATTAGACTGACCAAAGATAAGTTAGTCTGGGTTTGGATGGGGCTTACAAACTAGATAGCGGCTATGTGGTCGTCCATCGAGGTGTAACTGTTATCTTACCAACTAATACAGTATAAGGTTGCGTTATTCTCGGATTAGCCTCCTCAAAATCTAAGGAGGAATTAGGTTAACTGTGAACCTAACCACCCAATTTTGCGTTGCAAAGAAATAAGACAAGCTCAGATGTTATAGCTTACATGGCAACACTAAATGAAATAGCATGATAACTCAAGGCACCTTTAAACAACTTCCAGCCCATAAATCCAGCCTTGGGAGGAGGAATTTTGCAAAGTCTATCTCAAGATCTGCTGGTCAGCGAAGGCATCTACCATGTTTGTATGTTACCCAATTCGATTCCACCGGTTTGTTCCTCCCCTCCTTGATGATTTTCGACTAATGTAATGTTTAGTAAGGTCCCAAACTGAGCCAGGACCGAAAAGTGGAGGTGGTGGGGAAGGTGTGTTCCTCTTCCCCCCACCACCACCCCCTACCAACCAAAATTCTCATTCGGAAATAATTGGAGGTGAGATGAAACTACCAAAACCGAAGTAAATAGGAGCTATAACTACTTTAAAAAAATGATCTTCGGTCGAAAAGATGGAGATCAGTTGTGTATTTCAGCTTTCACCAGCAATCCTCCCCAAGTACTGCGTCTTCGATATGCCCTTAAAATCATCAGTTTGCTAAAGGTGACTAATTATGCTCAACATAATGAATCTTTAAGTAAAAAAATTTAAAATAAGGCTTTTGTTTCGACCTAATAATACACAATATTCCAGCATAGCACAGAAGTGTTGATTGCTTTTCTCCAACTTTGAGTTAAATATTGCTGCCACTGTAGACGAGTACTATGTGTGCACAAAACTTTTTTGGAAAAATTTTACTATGGCGAATAATTCTAATGATTAAGCGTGTTGCTTTCGTAAAATTTGCTAATGCAATCATCTTGCATGCTTCGCGAACTTAGTGCCTCACCGACTTCTCTACTACAAGAAGTGTCACCGTCCACTTCGTCCCATTTGATAAAATCCAAATTGAAATTCCAGGCACGAAAAAATCTTCGCACTCCTAGGCACGGCCGGTAAGGGAATTGAACAACTCTCGGTCCCTGAATTTAATTCCCCGTAGATCTAAGCTTCCAAAGAACCTAGCGGAGAACAAACCGCACTTGCTGCATGCCTTTTTATTACCACTCGTCAGAAAACTGCACAAAAATTAAGGCAGGCATATGAAACGCGAGCAACTTGCCGTCTGTCAGGTTCCATTTGATTGAAGAGCACCTCTCTTGAACAAATCCGCTTGCTCTTCGTTTCCCATTACTTTTTTTGTGAGTGGTGAGGTTTTGCTGCTACACTGCTACTGTTGCCGTAAAACTACGGCTTAGGGCTTTAAGGATAATGTTTTGAAAATAGGTAACTCTTAACGAGTCTAAATAAATACGGATGCACACCTATTTACGTTGCCTTTTGGACTTATATGTCAGACTGCCTGAGCGGGGAATCGAACCCACGACCTTTGAAATGAAAGGCTGATATCCTGCCGCTGAGCCATACTGACACGGCCGTTCATTTCAAAGGCCGTGGGTTCGATTCCCCGCTCAGGCAGTCTGACATATAAGTCCAAAACGCAAAGTAATTAGGTTTGGATCCGTATTTATTTAACCCATCTTGTGCCATTGGCTTTTCCGTCCGGTATTCTTAACGAGTCTGACGCCAATGACTGGGAAATACTGAACTAGTGCTTGATGAACTACTCTGAAAACAAGTTTTATAAAAGAGTGAGGAATTATACGCAGTGGCGTGGACAGAAGGGGGACAGGGGGCATTGCCCCTGCCTTTTTTCGCAAAGTGCCCTTTTTGTTTAAATAAAATTGCGATTTCGTTCCTAAAAGCGGCCTAAATAGGGCAGAAAAAGGCTTGAAAAGAACAGAAATGACTAAGAATAAGAAGGGGGCAGAAAAGGATAAGAAGAGAGGAAAAAACCGAAAGGTCCACAGAAACAAATGTTCAGTAAAGCTTCTGTGCCCGTATAGTAAAAGTTACCCTTGTCCTCTTGATGGTCTGTGCACGCTACTAATTGTACGTGTTTACGCATAACCAGTGGTATGCACAGTGGTTTCGCAAAATGCACTTTTGTAAAAAAAAATTGCGTTTTTGTGCCGACATTTGCTGGTGCTGCGTTGCATTGGAAAAAGCCTAAAGGCCTAAAAAGAACAAGAAGGTTAAGAAAGGGTAAAAACAGGTACAAAAATAAAGGCCCCATAATGTGCCCTTTTACTAACATTTGCCCGTGCCTTCTCGGGGATCTGTGCGCGCTACTGCGTATAATAGTGTTGTAACTTAGGATCCAATGTGTAAATTGGAAAATTGCAGGAATTCTTTAAAAACTACCAATCCAAAAACGGGATGGAATGTCGAGTAGATGTGCCAAGTTGCGTACAAAATCAACTTCCTGCAAATAGCATCACAGCAAGGGTTTTTTTGTCGTGCAGTGAAGCCGGAATTCGATCACTGTCAAATAATAGTAAAGCAAGCAGAACTTAACACTTTTCAGCCAGACTCACCCATCACTAATACTTTCCGACTATACATGGGCCACGGCTTGTGACGTGACGCGCGTATCACGTGACTGGGCTATAGTCCAATCAGATGGCCGAACAGCCGCTGTTCGTCAGTAGCTGACTCATGGTGACGTCACGACAAAGAGCCGTAGCGTGTGGGTTAGGAGAAACCCGTCCCCTGGATGGATGCAATTCCCAGTGGTGGGGCCAGACAGAAGTTGCCGGGTTTGAGGAAAAAGGAGGATCGGTCGAGTTTACGTACACAACACAATTACTCGCCAACGACTACACAATAACCAACTCCGAACGAAAGGAATGGCATTTATTTACCTAACAAATCATGTTTTCAAACATCCTGTAGTAAAGACCAAGAATATATTGGGTGGGGAGGAGAATTTGTAACTCTAAAAAGTCCCTACTGAAACGTGTGACATTCATTCCTATTAGTTCCGACGGAGTTTTCAGAGGGCGCCACGCATTCCGTCTCGTAATTTTTGCTCATTTTTCGGCCCAAATTCTAAAGTAAACTAAATTATAACTAAGCCAAACTAAATAATAATTAAATACAACCTAGTGTCGTTTAGTTTAGGCAGAAAACTGAGTAGAAATCTCCATATGAAAATTAAATGCCCGCTATAAACTTAAACGGAAATAAAGAGGAATAAATCTAAGACGTTTCAAAAGGGGTCTCAGTTACAAATTCTCGTCCCCAACGCTATAAATTCGTGTAAGACTAAAGTCTTTTAAAGGCCTATTGGGTTGCAAAGATCAAAAGGGATCTTCAATCTTATTCGTGTTAAGTTTTGCTGATGACGTCACTGTGGCCGATGCTCTACGCTCTTAAAATGCCGTGAGCTTACAGTATAGACATTACTGTGCAGTGTGTACCAGCTCAGTCTCCAAACTAGTTGTGTAGTAGCAGGACATAGTTTATGTAATGGCAGTACACGTTCTGGTCACGTACACAGTTGTACACAGTGATGTGCAAGCTCAGTCAGTGCATAGTGTCTTCAGAGTGTAGCTACCGGGCCCCTTAAAAATCCAATCCAATCCATCCATCCAAATACTTGGTATGGAAACGGTATGGTTAAAAAAAGGTATTTTATAGTGGGAAAATGGGATTTAAACACTTAAAAGTGCACCCTAGCTGTCTCTCGAGACCTTCCGCACTCCTAGTTTAAGGCCTGGGCAGGTGGCTGGGTGAGACATTGTTTGGCCTTTCATATATGACGGCGGCCTACTTTAACAGTTAATTAGTGTACATGATCGTATGCGGTGTTTAGCACAGGAAAATGCTTGCGGAGCTGTTCGTATTTATGCGGAACGGCATCCTCCACAAAAGGTATCCAACTAAACGGACGTCAAATGCGACAGTTGCACGTTAGTGAAACTGTCCTGTTTGGGAGAGGCAGTGTTTATAAAACCCGTTCGCGAACAAATCGGCTTCGAATTCGGCTTTGCATTCTCGCAGCTAGAACTCAATCGCGATGGTAAAGGTGACATTGCTATGGTAACAACGCTAAATGGATTAGCTAAATCCGACATCGTTTGAGGAAATACTTGCAGTCTTATAATCCGTGCCAATAATATAAAGAATTCCTCATGACGAAACAATTTTCCCAAACGCTTCTGAACTCACGTTATTTGCTGTTTTCGTTGCGAGGCGGCACACATGAAACCGCCGCCATGTTGGAATTTGAGGTGATTTCTAGCTTCTAGGACTCATTTATGCAACAACTCGCCTTCGCCTTATCGCGGCTAGAAGCTAAAAAACCATCTGAAATTCCAACATGGCGGTGGGTGTAGCTTTGCCGGCTCGCAACGTGGGAAAATAGTTTCGTCAGGGGGAGTTCTTTATCTTATTGTCGCGGATTATATGACTACAAGGATTTACTTAAATGATATCGGATTTAGCTGATCGAGGTAACGTTGTTACCTGGTAACGATACATTTGCCATCATGATTAAATTCTAGCTGCGAGAATGAAAACATGCGTCGTTATTCGTAGACGCGCCATGACAAGTAACCCCTGACGTGATGCTATTTGCTGGAAGTTTATTTTATGCATAACTGTTTTTTGTTGCGTATACGCGTATTTTCATTCTGACGTTTGTCTCGGATGGGCGATCTGGGAGGTTGGCAGTCTTTTAGTGATTTTCTACAATTTTCCAATGTACACCAATGATATCCTTGAGAAGATAGCAATGTGATGACTTAGTGTTTAAACACATCTAATTCCTCGCTGTTTTCTCTAAGGGCGTAGCGACTCGCCTTTGCATTCTTGCAGGTAGAACTCAATCGCGATGGCAAAGGTGACATTGCCATGGTAACAACGCTAAATGGATTAGCTCAATCCGACATCGTTTGAGTAAATACTTGCAGTCTTATAATCCGTACCAATAATATAAATAATTCCTCATGGCGAAACAATTTTCCCAAACGCTTCTGAACTCACGTTATTTGCTATTTTCGTTGCGAGGCAGCAGACATAAAACCGCCGCCATGTTGGAATTTGAGGTGATTTCTAGCTAATAGCTGGGAGAATGCAAAAGCGAGTGGTTGCATAAATGTGCCCTAAGGGCGTAGCAACTCGCCTTTGCATTCTCGCTGCTAGAACTCAATCGCGATGGCAAAGGTGACATTGCCATGGTAACAACGCTAAATGGATTAGCTAAATCCGACATCTTTGAGTAAATACTTGCAGTCTTATAATCCGTGCCAATAATATAAAGAATTCCTCATGACGAAACAATTTTCCCAAACGCTTCTGAACTCACGTTATTTGCTGTTTTCGTTGCGAGGCAGCAGACATAAAACCGCCGCCATGTTGGAATTTGAGGTGATTTCTAGCTGCGATAATGCAAAAGCGAGTGGTTGCATAAACGTGCCCTTGTATTGTAAACTTGTTTTAAGGGTTCTGATGCTTTTAGTCTTCCGTACGGTCGAAACGGCCGAGAAGACTATATCAACGACTTTGTCCGTCCGTCACCTTTTTCAACTCCGAACACCGTTCTGTTTTCACCGTTCGTCTTTGCGTCCAAAAGAAAAAGTTAAAAATACTGCAAATTGAAACATCGTTGCTTCCTTATAGCTAATCGACTTTCTCGACGTACAACTTAATGAAATAATAACATTTGTTCGTAGCTTTTAATCACTACAGGAAGACACGCAACCATAACAACAAATATAATTTCGCTAACAACACGCATCAGCTTCATCTAAAATAGTCTCGGCGCCGTGTCGCATAGATGAATAGGCCTACTCTCGAACCCAATTCTCCGTTACCTGCTACTTACGGAATTAAAACGGCGGGTGTAAATTTTGCCTAAAATGGAGTGGGAACTCAGCCAGCAGCAGCACATGCGAAAATCGTAATATAAACTTATGTTTCGGTGTGAACATAATAAAACGGGCGACACCATCTTCAGAGATACGAGAAATAAAAGAATAAAAACAGCTTACATTACAAATTAGTGGGTGTCCACTATGCTTGCGTCATTGGTGAACAGGCGGCTAGGGACGTGCGTGTGGGATGTAACGTGTTTTTATTCTTTTATTTCTCGTATCTCTGAAGATGGTGTCGCCCGTTTTATTATGTTCACACCGAAATGTAAGTTTTTATTACGATTTCCTCCTGTGCTGCAGGCTCCGTTCCCACTTCATACATTAGTGAACATGTCAGTTTCGTGATTAGGCGTAAAACCTTGCTCCTAAAATTTAAAGCTAGGGCTAAAAGTTACATTTTTAACTGGCAATTGTGATGGTTATTCTTTTAGATTATATAATAGTGATCGCTGTTGCCGTGTGTGATAGAGGTGTGCGCCTGAACGTGTTCGAAAGTGGCAGAAGTGTACAGAAGACCGGTTGCGACTAAGCAGTCGCTGCAGCCTTTTTTTTGAGGGTCTATTTGTACAGGCCCGACTTTGAAGCCTCATGTATTTAACTTAACTTTTAGAACGTTAATTTTTTATAATATGTTACTGTACTCTCCCATTGAATATATATCTACAATTCTACATGTATAATTTTTTTTTTGTAGGTAAGTCGAAGTTTGGTGTGTGTTGCAAGTTCAGGTAAGCTATAACATTATTTCGTTGCAAAAATTTGGTCTCTTGCTACTGACTGACGTGTTCAAGTAAGTTGACCCACGTGGAGATGATTTGAATCCTGTTCGCCCACCACAAAACTACTACGCCCAGAAAACTAAGGTGCGGCCAATTCATGAACGTCACAAAACTACTACCCCCAGAAAACTAAGGAGCGGCCAATTCATGAACGCTACAAAACTACTACCCCCAGAAAACTAAGGTGCGGCCAATTCATGTACGTCATAAAACTACCACCCCCAGAAAACTAAGGTGCGGCCAATTCATGAACATCACAAAACTACTACCCCCAGAAAACTAAGGTGCGGCCAATTCATGAACGTCAGAAAACTACTACCCCCAGAAAACTAAGGTGCGGCCAATTCATGAACGTCACAAAACTACTATCCCCAGGAAACTAATGTGCGGCCAATTCATGAACGTCACAAAACTACTACCCCCAGAAAACTAAACTTAATTTCCCTCCCCCCCCCCCCCCCCCAGGACCCAGACCTCGGCCATTTCTGATATTTTCGGGAAGTGAAGGACCCTGTGCTGCCTCGTGTTTATGTCGATTGTGGCATGTAAAAGGGCATGTACAAATTCAGATGCAAACCTATTTGCGTTGCCTTTTGGACTTATATGTTAGACTGCCTCAGCGGGGAATCGAATCTAGGACGTTTGAAACCAAAGACCGCAGTCCTACCGCTGAGTTGTCCTGATACGGCCAAAAGGAAACGTTCATAGGCAGCATTTAACACGTGCATATATACATATAAACATACATATTTAACTCTTGTTGAGCCTTTGGCTTTCCGTCTTTAATACGATTCTTTCTGTAAGCCTTTGTTCGACTTATATGTCATTAAGATTTATTTAAAAAATGTGGATCATCTTTTTTACGATAATATATTGATGTCACCGTAACAGATTATAAATGCAAATGTTGCTTTCTATTTTGTTGCTTTTGAATACATTCATTGTTCGATTAGCTTCCCTCCCTGAGCACCGTCTAATTTGTTTTGATCTTATTTTGATAGTAAAGTTTAATAAGATTAGCTATTCAGGAAGAAATTAAAAAAAAAAAAGGGTTGACACGCGAGTGTCGGTGTAATTAAGGTGCCGTCACTCATAATCTTGGTCCGACCATGTCTGAGCTTTGCGTCTTGTCAATTTCAAGTACGTCAGGGGTCTTGAGGAAAACTGCGGGCAACATCATGCTAATTTGAAGCGGGAATCAGTAAGCGACAACTGAATCGGAATGCCTCCTAGAAGGCCTTTACTTAATTGAAAGCTGACGAGTTCAGTTAAAAACAAGAACTTGTACATATTAAAGAGTTATTGCGACAATTTCAGTCGTATGTCTCAAATTGTTGGCGCAATTTTACACACGCAAGCGTTAAAAGAGTTCGAATGATGTTCGTAGGACGTGCCATTTGTTTATTATAAATTGAAACGCACTTGTAAGTTAATAAAGTAGGTCAAGCCATGTGTCGACACACGGGCGTAGAGTTAGGTGGGATTTTGCAGTTGTCTTTTTCCCAGCCTTACTAGCGCTTGATGCTATGTCTCAATCGTGTTTTTCCCATAGTTCCACGCGAGGGCCGTTTGCGCATCTCTGCGCATGCTCTCTTGAGCGAAATGCTGCCATATTGAAAGACCGGTGTATTTTAACCGATGGCATACCCCTAACTACGTCGTCTATTTTTTATTGCACAAGCGCGCTCCAGAACGTAAAAACAATTGTATGTAGTCTAGGTTACTTCAAAGATTCGTATGCACGTTTAATCTTGATAAATCTTAAAAGATTTCGAAATTGACAAGGACGTTTGGGTTTTCTCCGGGGGGTTTCGCTTGTGCAAAACAGCGAATCAGAGACAGGCCATAAATGAGGCCATGTTCGAAGGCAAATTTTTGTATTTTGTACCATGGAGACGTAATGTTTAAAACGTGTATTATCTCGACATTTAGTAAGGTGCGTACTGTAATTGCCCCATATTTCAAAGCTGAATCTTGTAGCTATTTATCATAAAATGAATGCATACAATTCTGCTTTTCTCTCACTGTTGCTGGTAAACGCAACCACGATAATGACGTCACGGTCGGCTTGTTTGTGTAGTAGAGTGAAATGGAACCTCTTCTCGCGTTAGTTGCAAATCCTAACTAACTCCATTCCCGTCGTGTCAACGGGTTTCGTCGTAACAGTACGATAGGTTCTGGGGCCTACAATCGGCACGTCGGTGAAGCTGGCAAGCGGCGCTCCCTTTTGTTGGTCATTGGTCCCGAGTGGCTGATGCAGTTTTGGCGCTGTTTATGACTGATGCGTCGTTTTCACGTGACACACAGATGCAACTGTTCCTGCCCTTCACACTTCGAGAACCATTAGATCTTTTCCACACTTCAGTAATAATAATATGTGAATGTGTTATTCTTTGTTGGCACTTGATGCCTACCATATTTGTAATGCCTTAACAATCAGCTCTTTACATTTGACGGTGCAAGCTAATACCACTGTTAAACCATACCTGACTCTAAACTCATTTAAAGCCAGACTGCGATCGATGGGTCTGTCACAGTTTCTTTCGAGTTTCTTGTAGTTGTTTTTACCATAACGACGTCCCACTTCTTTTGAGGTATACCTTCATTTGATCGTAAAATCATAAAATCGTAAAAATTAGATAGCTTGGCACGCAATGTTTGACCTTTTCCACACTAGCATTTCCTCTCACAATTTTCCTCACAATTGATTTGAGGTTTCCAGCATAATGTATTGTCAATCATCACCCCTAGCATCCATTAGATAATATGATAATAATTAGTATAATTAGATTTTTATTGTATATGTATAGTTTTATGGACCGAACATAAGTGGACGCCGTAATCTCCTTGGTTACGGTTTGTAACTTAACGCATTCCATCCTCAATTTACGAGCCTACCAGTTTTGTTGGCTCCCCTTTTTGCCATATGTTTTTCAAAATATTTAACCATTTTCCTTACTAATTGTAGGCTACCATTCCTATTCCTCTTGTTTTTTATACTTATTTTTGAAATTATTATGATGTACTAAAGCACCACGTCAACGTATGCCGTTTGGTACTCGGCAGGAGAACCTAGTTTACCACCATTAAATCCTGACCCAAAAGGCTAAGTTAGTTCACCGTTTCAGTTCCTCAATGACCTTTTTCAGTTGTAAGTCGACGAACTCATTTTCAAGATCTTACCAAACAAATTTCATTACGTATGGTTAAGTCCGAACGGATTACAGTAAACAGCAGAAAAAACGCAACCCAGGCCATTCATGTTACCAGGAAAAACTGGTGGATGTAAAGCAAAAACAGACAAAATCGAAAGAGGTTTTATTATTCTTTTTTTTTTATCTAAAAAAAAAAAAGAATCGGTGTGCATAGTTGACTGGCACAAACCAAAAGTCTAAAGTGTGCGCGGCCTATCTTGAGTTCGCTGCAGAACGAAGACAGATAATCGATTGTACATTTTTGGTAGCAGAGTGCCCTGTTGATATCCAAAAATGGTTACAAAAACAATGGCGGCCGTCGATTAAACCCGCTCCCTCTAGGAAGACGTAGTAGCTCATAAAATACTTCCAGGACTCAAGATACGCCTCGAACACAATATAGATGGGTGACTTCGGTTTGTGCCGAGCAACTGTGCATATCGAGGTACCTCATTAAAAAAAAAATATTGTAAATATTCTTCTCGTGTTGCCCGTTCTTGCTGTACGTCCATCAGTATTGCCTGGTAGCGTGGAAATATAGTTTTTCAATTGTTTCGAGGCACGTATGGCTTCTTCTCAAGAGCTATAAACAAATTTCATTACACACGGCAAAGTCAAAATTGATTAAAATAAACAGCAAAAAAAAAAAATGCAAACATATTGGTTGCATTTTTTCTGCTGTTTATTTTAATCAATTTTAACTTTACCGTGCGTTATGAAATTTGTTTTATAGTTCTTCAGAAGAAGCCAGACGTGGCTCGAAACAACTAAGAACTTTATTTGTGTGTGTGTGCTTGATCTATTTTAGCATAGCCTACGATTTTTCACATATCTTTTACATTTTGTCAAGATTTTCTTGCGAACAGACGGCGCTAATTTGTGGCACGTTCTACTTAAAGAATGTGGGAGTGGTTGTAGTTTCTGATGTAATATTATATAGCCGCAGCGAGCGCGGTAGCGAGGCAAACACGTGGCACAGCTTATCATGGAAGATACCAAATTTAGATGTAAGTTTCTTTTACACGTTCTTCCGACCAGGCTTTCGAATTTTAGACGTAGTTCAGTAAATTTTAGACGGAGCAGACACATTTCTGAGCCCCTAAGAGCACAAGTGAAAACTGCTACCAGTTAGCTCACTTCATGAAAAAGCCTAGAGCCCCAGACTTTCAAAAAGCCGGCATTGGCGCCTTTTCATTCACGCAGCTAGACGCTAGAAATCATCTGAAATTCCAACACGGCGATTTTTTTTAGCTCTGCCGGCTCGCAACAAAAACAGTCAATATTGTGAGTTCAATAGCGACTGGAAAAATTGTTTCGTCAGGAGGAATTCTTTTTCTTATTGCCATGGATTGTAAGACTGCAAGCATTTACTAAACGATTTCTGTTTCAGCTAATCCAGGTAGCGTTGTTAACCATGGCAACGACACCTTTGCATTCACGATTAAATTCTGTAGTGTCCGCGGCCTATCTTGAGTTCTCCACAGAACGAACACAGATAATCGATTGTGCGTTTTCAGTAGCAGAGTGCCTTGTTGATATCCAAGATAATTACAAAAACAATGGCGGTCATCGATTAAAGCCACCCGATCCAGGAAGACGTAGCGGCTCACAAAATACTTGCAGGACTCAAGATACACTGCGCACACAATAGCTGCGAGAATGTAAATTAAAGTCGGTGCATAAACGCACCTATAACCGGGATACGTTTCAGTCGCTACCGACAAGGTGATCAGCCATCTCGTAAATTGGGGGAAGGGATGGGAGAAAAACATGAAGGAAAGAGAGGGACGAAGGACAGGCTAGCCTTATATTCTACAGGATATTCTGTGTCCCCATGGTTTTACCCCATGAAGCTGTTGAATATTTTTTTGACACCATACACTAATTTGAGAAAAATAACACAACTTTTTATTATAAGAATTGAGCTCGCTAAACTATTGCCGAAATGTGCTGAAAATTGCCATAAAGAACGCGGCAACTTGGTAGTAGTTTCATGTTCGTTGTACTCCTCCGGCTTTCAACTTTAAAGGCTCCTGTTCACCATTTCGATAGCGTTGCCCATATTCTAAATATAGCACGCACGTTCCAGATTCTCCGTCCTCCAATAGGCTGATGTGGGTCACGTGATGTCGTTTTAGTTATGAAAATCGCGGCGCTGCTGCGAATAGTGTTGTTCCATATTAAATTTACCGCTTTTGCTCGACGATTCTACGGTGCTGCGTCTAGGAGTCGAATAGGTGAAAAGGTGCCTTTAAATTGTTTGAGAGCATGTAGTATTTTCAAATCCTTTCATTATTATCCTCACCACTAGCGGCACTCGACGAAAACACTTTTTCGTCTCTCGCACTGGCAGCGCCGTAGGGAGAAGTTTTGACATCAGAGGGCGTCGTTTTTAACCTCCTGCTAAAATCTCCCAAAAGCTTTACGTGAAGAAGAAAGACTTCGCCTATCCTTTTTTTCCCGAATTGTTTGCGAAGTTTTGCGCGTGTTAGGAATATCATTTTAGGTTGAGCAGATGACGAACGGCTCAACCTTTTGCTCGGATTATCATTCAACCCCCGTAAAATTTACATAATATTGTTATCTATCGCCATGGCTGACTTACGCATGGGCTTTCAAAAAGCCTTTTCAAAAGCGGAGGGTTTGAAAAAACGGTCGGAAACATTTATCGTTGAAAAACGAACCGTAAAACGAGGTGTTATTCAGGATTTGTAGTGATATATTTTGCATATCATTTATTTACCTTCGTGAAAAATAACGGATAAACAAGTTGGCTGAATGCGAATTCGTGAGACGTGTTGTAAAAGGAAAGAGAGCTGTTAAAATTGAAAAAAATGTAAGATAAGAAAATCAAACCGAAGAAAGCAATGGCAATATCACGAACGTGCACACAAGGGAGAACGGACGGAAAGCGGGGTGGGGGGCGCAAACCCCTGTTCTCATTGTAAAGTGCTCTTTTAGTAAAAAAAAAATGACCAATATTTGCTGGAGCGGTAGTACAAAACGGCCAAAAAAAAGGAAGAAAAGGGGGGCAAAACGGCTAAGAAAGGTGGTGCAAAGAGGGACAGAAAGTGGTAAAATGTAAAAGAGGGATGCAAAGAGGAGAAAAAGGGTAAAAACACTAAAAAAAGAAGGCCCCCTCCCAGAAAAAAAGTTAGTTGCCCCTTTCCTTTCGGGGGCCTGTGCACGTCCGTGTGCAAATTCGTAATAAAGTTACTCATCATAAACATTAAAAAGAAAGTATGATTCTCATATAAGAATCGCGAGCCACGCCACATTGGGTGAACGAACAATAGTTGCAGATGAGGTGTTCTAGAGGAATGTTCTAGGGGAGAAACAGGATTAGACTGTCAGAAAATTTCTTCGTTTTATCAGTTTCGTGTCGTGACGCCTCAGATTAGTGTTTTGATTGATTTAAAAAAACGAGTGGAGTGTCTGGGACGCTAACTTGAACGTGTGAAATCTGTTATGTCGTGAGAAGGTAACCTCTAAGTCTACGATCTCTAAGAGTGGAAAGCTCTAAATGTTGACAACATTATTCATATTCAACATTTTACATGAATGAAAAGTTTGTAAAGTGCACATGTAAAAACAAACAACCTTTCGGGGATACATAGCACCCCATTTCCATGTGCATAAGAAAATTAGCAGTCAGTCAAGCATTTTAAGTACAGAATACACTAAAAAATACATCATGCCAATGCAAAGATCCTTATAAAAGCAACTAGCATCGTACCCGGCTTCGCCTGGGGATTTGTTTGACCCGTGGTTGTTTCCCAGTATTTGCTCGGTGCTGCCTGATCGTTCACTGCAATAGTCGATTTTTGTTTGTGTAACACTCCCCCTTTCCGCCAATCCTCTCCCTCCCCTCTCCCCTCCTCCTTTTATCCCATCCTCTCCCTCTGCTCTTGGTTTCTTTCCCTTTCTCCTCTTTGCTGTACGTAGTCGAACACGTACCCGGCTCCCGGGTTTAAATTTTACAAACAAGAGAGAACCCGTAAAAAAGAAGCCTCCTGCCAGGCAAATGAGAAGGCCACAAGGTCATACAATGCGAATTTATAAAATTTTCGGCAAATTTATTGTTGTCTTGATCACCTAGACAAATAAACCAACAAATCATGAGTACAGACATGCTACAACAACCTGTGCAACCTTAAAACAACATATACTTACTATTTAAAACCCCCAAACCCCACCAAAACCGTCCAGCAACTTGGACCCTTTAAAACCAGTCCACCATATTGGAATGACGTCATTACTCCACTAATATTTACAAACTATTTCCAGGTAATGACTGAAAAAAGTTGTGCCATTTCTCCAATTTGGTTAAAATTTTTTACAGTGTTCATTCGATCCAATCTAAAATTATCACATGGGCTAAAACGAGGACAAATTTTTCGAAATCGAACCTGTCTAAGGACGAATGGCAAACACTCAAGGGAATAAAAAAAAATCCCAACATTATGGTGTTGATGGCTGATAAAGGTAATGCCACGGTTGTACTGGAGAGAGATGAATACAGAAGAAAGCTTTCGCTCATTCTTAATGATCAACAGATGTTTCGTAAATTAAATTCGTCACCGGTGGCCGAATACCAGACTTTAATTAATAAAAGCTTGAACCAACTGGCTAAAGTTAAAGCAATTGAACAAACACAGAGAAATGCTTTGTCGGTTAAGTTCCCAGCACACCCTTTTATTTTTGCTACGTGCAAAACTCACAAACCAGACTATCCATTGCGCATCATCACTGTCGCCAAATCCTCCGTAAGTTCGGAGATTAATGATTTCTTAGCTCTATTCTCAAGGAAGCTGCGAAAGGGGAACACACCGTAAAGAATGCAACAACACTTAAAGGAAAGTTGGAAGAAAAAGAATGGGGGGAGGGGGGGGGGAGTGTTTGTTTCATATGATATAAAGGCCCTGTATCCATCCATCGATAGAGGACTTATCTTGCTGGTCTTAAAAACAACGTTGGAAGACAAAAAGGAAATGGTTTTCCCGAAGAACTTGACCCCATCACATGTTGTCACTCTGGTGCAAACCATTTTTGACACGCAATACTTTAAACATGAAGATGATTTCTATACACAAATCCAAGGTGTCCCGGCTGGAGCATCAATTTCAGGATACCTGTGTGATATTGTCCTAAATGACTTAGACAAACGAATTAACTGCAGCCATATTGAGAGGATACATTTTTGGTCACGGTATGTGGATGACATTTTTGCTTGGTTGACAAAACCAACTGACGTCGTAGAAATTCGTCTTTCTCTGAACTCTTACCACCCATCATTACAGTTTACGGCTGAGAATGAAAATGACCAAGGTTCAATACCTTTCTTAGATTTGGAAATTCATAAGGATCATTTTTTGAAACAAATTTACACTAAGCATTATATCAAGCCATCGCAAACAACTCGGACTATATAATATGACTCAGCCCACCCGCCTACGGTCCTTAAGGGTATACTGAGAGGTGAGATACAACGATCTATGCAACGCAGCACCAGGGAAGAAGACTGGAAAATGGAAGCACAGCGAATCCGTCGTAAATACCACATCAATGGGTACCCCAGTAGGCTTGTACACAAGGAACTGGGAAAAGTGCATCATTCGTCAGCAACAAACTCGGGTTTAATAACCCATCCCAATGCCAACCCTCCCCCACCACCATTGGATTGGACAATTTTACCGTATGTACCAGGGCTGTTCCAAACAGCTCAAAGGATCTTTGCAAATTGTGGGGTACGGGTTGTGTCTAAGCCAACTTACACTGTAGCTCAGCTACTGCGTCATAAAAACCCCCCTCCCCCATCTATTCAAGCTGGAAAGTGGGAGCATCAGTCTAGAAGCACGAACCGTGAAGCCTTCGGCAATGAAGCATTGAACATACCCACCTGTCTTAATTTGCAGGAATCTTTATCAAATCCAAAGATTGACCACCTAAGAAACGTTATATATTGCATTAAATGTAAGGAATGCCCGTACATTTATGTGGGTCAGTGCAAACGACCAATTGGGACCCGAAAATTGGATCATGGGGGGGGCAATAGCCAAAAATAACAAAGCATATGCGGTCACTAAGCACAATTTTGAAACTCGCCATATTGTGGACGTGCAAGGAACGACCATTATATAGTATAGTGAACCTGTTGAAAAAATTCGACTATTGTTGGAGGCATACACCATAACAGTAAATCAAAGCAGAGCAATGAACACTGTAAAAAATTTTAACCAAATGGAGAAATGGCACAACTTTTTTCAGTCATTACCTGGAAATAGTTTGTAAATATTAGTGGAGTAATGACGTCATTCCAATATGGTGGACTGGTTTTAAAGGGTCCAAGTTGTTGGACGGTTTTGGTGGGGTTTGGGGGTTTTAAATAGTAAGTATATGTTGTTTTAGGGTTGGACAGGTTGTTGTAGCATGTCTGTACTCATGATTTGTTGGTTTATTTGTCTAGGTGATCAAGACAACAATAAATTTGCCGAAAATTTTATCAATTCGCATTGTATGACCTTGTGGCCTTCTCATTTGCCTGGCAGGAGGCTTCTTTTTTACCAATTCTCATTGTGCCACAAAATAATTGCTTGATTCAAGAGAGAACCCATTTACTGGCGACGTTTCCCACCTCTACACAACCACATCTACCAACATAACAATATTAAAGAATACGTTTCTGTTATACGCACGTTAGGCCTCTTGGTATAAACCGCAGCAGTAACTTCCTCCAACTACTCCACTTGGCTTGTGGAATGTGGGCATTCATCACTCCTGTTTCTGAGTTTGGTGTACAAGGAATAGATTTCGTAATGGGAGCTTATAACTGTGGCCCCTTGTTCGTCTTACAGTGCTGATTACGAAACATGCAAGATCCACTTGGAAGATTTTCCTAGATGATGTTTATTGCACAGTGGTGACAAACACAGTTCGCATCGAATTGAGATTCGTGACAGCCGTGATTTTTACTGTGGTAGTTAATTGTATATTTAAAAGTTCTTTGCAACACAAGCAAGTGTTGGCAGCCTGTTGAAGTCACTTGTGAGTAGAGCGTGGTGAGACCTGATAGTTTCATCTACACGTAGGAGAGCTCCCTCATAAGTCATGTCATGTCGTTGTAACCCAGGGGTGGGGGGGGGGTGATGGTTGGTGTTTCATAGCCCGTAATAATGGTTTATGTGGAGCATGGTTTATATTTAATAAACTAGTTGTTCCTGCTCTGAGTTCGGTGCGAAAGTTGTGGTTAGTGCTCGTGCTGTCACTAGGAATTTCAGCATAATTTGGTTGATGAGTACTCACTTCGCTCTCAACGTCGTTATCCGGAGGTTCGTGATGAGTAAAAGTGGGTCGCCCGAAGGTGCACTAACATCTTTGCACAATTTACTGGTCCAGGAACGTTAAGAACTCCCATTTTAATGAAACGACTAGCTATGATGTTCATGCACTTAGGGCACGTTTACGCAACCACTCGCTTTTGCATTCTCGCAGCTAAAAGCTAGAAATCACCTCAAATTCCAACATGGCAGCGGTTTTATGCCTACCGCCTCGCAACGAAAACAGCAAATAACGTGAGTTCAGAAGCGTTTGGGAAAATTGTTTCGTCATGAGGAATTCTTTATATTATTGGCACAGATTATAAGACTGCAAGTATTTACGCAAACGATGTCGAATTTAGCTAATCCGTTTAGCGTTGTTACCATGGCAATGTCACCTTTGCCATCGCAATTGAGTTCTAGCTGCGAGAATGCAAATGCGAGTCGCTGCGTAAACGCGCCCTTAAAGGCAAGTTGTCACCGAATGAACTTCTGCAGCATCTAGCACCATCTATACCATGCACAATGGCTGTTTGCCGTGACGTCACCATGAGTTAGCCAATGACGAATGAGAACAACGGCTGTTTGGGCATCTGATTGGACTAGCCCAGTCACGTGATGTGCACGTCACAGCAAACAGCCATGGCGCGTCGTATAGAGCTATCTAGCACATGCTTGCATCATGCGAAGGTATGCACAATGCCATTTCTTTTAAAAGAAACAAACAAGCCGCATGCCTTCGTCATTACGGAGTGAAAATTTGTACGTCTTTGTGCACCTGGGAGCAATCTGTCAAGGTTAACGATGCCACTGCCGCTAGATGGCGCCACGGTTGAATTCTTTGTATTTTCCGTTGGTGACAAACAGCCTTTAATGTGATAATACATGCCGCATTCGTGAAGCGCGCACTGATGATTTCTTGACGTTCTGGAGGGATACGGAGCACTGGTCGCACACGTCGGCCATTTTAGTATTGAAATACAGTAACAGTAGTGGCGTAAATAATATTTTTTTTCTAGGGGAAGGGAGAGCAAAACCTATGTCACCCCTTAACCGACCTGCTAGAAAACCCTTAACCACTTAATTTTTATTGCATGATTATTTTTCATACTTATCGTAAAGTATGTCTTCATAAGTATTTTTATGGCCCCTCCTACCCAAAAAAAAAACCACCGAAGGGGCATGCAAATCCATGGAAAAATCTATTTATTCGCAATTTTCTTCATAGATATTTTTATTTATGACGAAAATACCGAATAAATAGAATTTTCCATGGATTTTTACCCCCCCCCCTATACGTGGGTTTTTTTGGGGGTGGAGGGGTACAAAATTTTGGAAAAAGTTATGGCTTTCAAGAACCTCAATTCGAACTTGTGGATTCGTACTGTGCTCGTCACCACTATGCAATAAACATCACCTAGGATAAACTACCAAATGGTTCTTCCATTCTGCCCCCCCCCCCCCCCCCTCAGGGGTTTAATGCCACTGAGTAACAGTGGTGGTGGCCGTTTCCTCCAGCCTTGTTTTTTCCCTCGTCTTTCAAAGGAGGGTAAAAAATATCTGCCAACTACTGCGACAGCATTTACCAAGAATGTTTACATTAAAGGGATATACCTCCCAGCGCCATTTTTCTCGATCTACCACATCAAGTACGGCCACAAAGGTCTATTTACTTACCGTTAGTCAATCCCTTGGCAAAAATCCGTTTTAAAATGTGGCGCCTAGGAGATTTTCTGTTGAATAATTGTTAACTTTATTTACTGTATCCTACGCGTACATGACGCTTTGCCCCCTTAAAATAATCATGACGTTTCATGTTTGTGTGTGCATGCATACTAATTTGCTAATAATTACCATGAGATCAAAAATCTAAAAGACTAGTGCGGTAAACATTAAAATTAATTATTCCAATAGATCGCCGAAGCAAAATTATAAGACACTAGCCTAGAAAATTATAAATTGTGATTTTAAAATACGAGAATCATTCCGGTTTGTGACGACACAATCTTTAACGTGATGCTTTTTCGTGCGCTATTCCCAAAGCCAACCGAGACAGCAGCTACGTTCATCGCTGCAAGGAACGCAGCTATACCACCCCACCCGACCTTGAAGGTGAAAAATGTGCGGATTGTGACCTCCGCGTGGCTGTTATGAGGAAGGTGGAATGTTATAAGGCCGGCCGGGTGTCCCTTTAATCAAGAACGAAAGTTAAGAGGTTCGAATGCCATCAGATACCGATTTTCGTTTTCACGATTTTGTTTGTGGGGATACCTCACGTCAAGTTTGGTAAAGTTAGGTTTTGTGGCCATGATGGTTTCGTAATATCGTAGTAAGGCATCGTTTCAATCAGATTTCTTTAGTCTTTGGTCATATGAAGCAAACTAATTCTCATTCAGATGAACCGTATCACCAATTACTGTGGACGTGTTTGAATCAAAAAGAAAGCGAACGAGGTAAGGGGAAAAACTGGGAACGAACCGGGAAGCCTTCGATCATGATACGGGGTGAGGTATTGTCCAGAACATAATCCGTAGCTGCTGAAAGAGTGTGGCATTTAAAAGATCCTAGGAACGTAGCTGCTGTCTCGGGTTGGCTTTGGGAATAGCACACGAAAAAGCATCAAGTTAAGGATTGTGTCGTCACAAACCGGAATGATTCTCGTATTTTAAAAGCACAATTTATAATTTTCTAGGCTAGTGTCTTATAATTTTGCTTCGGCGATCTATTGGAATAATTTTTTTTAATTTTTACCGCACTAGTCTTTTAGATTTTTGATCTCATGGTAATTATTAGAAAATTAGTACATGCACACACAGCGATGAAACGTCATGATTATTTTAAGCGCGTAAAGCATCATGTACGCGATCGGAAATATCTAGCAAATCTCCCAACTGACCAGAACTCCAGGTGCTAGACTGACCTCTGGCACTACCACTGGGACACGCAGATAGTAGGCACCGAACATAAAGCCCCCCCCCAATTTAAGTGCTGGACAAATAGGCACTCGGACATATAGGAACACGGACAAATAGGCACCGGTCTTTGACGGTGTTTGACACTAATCTGGTCACACTGGCCAGAACTTCGCTAGGCTGACGTCTGGCACTAACACCGTTACGTGGACATGTAGGGACCGGATAATTAGGCACCGGACGCAAAGGAACGCCAATTTAGGTAGTGGACATATAGACACCGGACATGTAGGCACCAGGTTCTTACAGTTTATTTTAATTGAGGTGGATTGGGTTCAAAGTAGGGGATAGAAGAGAAAATTTTGCCATTTTGTTCAAAACTGCTAAAGATTTGTTGGCATCTCTATTACACTAGCGTCTCTGATGTTATGTGTTAGCCGCAGCGAGCGTAGCAGCGCAATTTGGAACATTAATTCACTACATAGAAAAAACTCCCCTCCCCTCCTTCAGTCCCACACGAGTAAGTGTCCCAAATTATAAAAACAAACGATGCAGAATTTGTAGTATTACTTTTTTTAGTACTTTCCCTGCTCTTTTTGCTTCAAATTTCCTACTTTTTCCTCATGGGGACAATTTCATTAGTATGTAAATTACTCTTGGTAACTCACTTACTCAATTTAATGTTTGTATCCCTCCAAAGAAGCCTAAACTGTTAGCATTCATTTCCCCTCATGTTTTAGTTTTTCTTGTTATTATTATCTCCTTGCGTCAGTCCACTACCTCAAACTTACTCATTTTCACGATTTTATTCATCGGACGTTCTCTCATTTCCCTCTGTGTTCCTGTTTACATTATGCAGTGCTGGCGGTGTTGTTAGATCTTCATTTAGAACTGGGCGGGTTGAGTTTTCTACTCGAGAAATCGGGCTTAAGGTTAAGTCAGGAACGTCAGGTTGGGTCTGGGACTGAGGATAGAGTTGGAGGGTTTGTGGGGAAAGGATCTGGGTGAAAGGGTGAAGGTAGGAGGACGGGGTGTGAGGTTAGCTGCGGGGGTTTCTTCGTGCGTGTAATTAAAGCTACACACTTCCCAAAGGATGTTTCATCTCCGGGGGCCAGCATCATTCCTGGTTGAAGGCCCTTTATTGCAGCAAACTCTGTTTGAAGGAGGAGGAATCTGAATGATGCTGTGACCAAACTGATCACAGGAAGGCACCATACAATTTGGGTCGTGTAAACTTGGTGAGCCACTGTTATGGGGAGGGAAAACGTTCTTGGTAAAAAAAAAAAAAAGTTTGAGGAAAAACGTCCACGGTAAAACTGTCGATGTAAAAAAAAAGTACTGGAAAAAGGTCAGCTGATAAAAGATCAGTTTGTGAAAAAAAAAAAAAAAACGGGAAATTAGGTCGGGGGGGCGGGATCCACGAAAAAGCTGAACGAAAAAAGTTAATTTTGCTTTTTGATGTGGATTCTTTACAATATTTACATTCGGCCCCACCTAGATTACTGTGCCCAGGTGTGGAATCCACATTTTGTTAAGGACAAAAAAAGTTATTCAGGCTATTCAGCGCCGTGCATCGACCCGGTTAAAAAAATTTGGATAACCAGGAACGTCTCAGACACTTGGGTCTCACTTCTCTTGAGGAAAGGAAACTCCGTGGTGACCTGTTGGAAACTTTCAAATATGTAAATAACCTTGACTAAAGATGCTGTGAAGATGTGTTTAAACGTGCCATTTTCTTTACGAAAAGGGGTCACGAACAGAAATGACAGCTCCCAAACATATATGCTAGGACTCTGGGGCGACATAAATAATTCTTCAGTGTTCGCACAATAAACACTTGGAACTGGCTTCCCAGCCATCTTACAGTCGGCGTCAACGTAACTAAATGGAAAATTGATTACGATAGATGGGCCAAAGACCCATGATCGGATTGCTTTCATGTTCTCCTTTCAGCCTCACAAGCATTTTGCTTTGGCCGTGTATCTTTTATGTTATGTTAAGGTCCGAAATACTGTCACCGAAAAAAAGAAAAAAAAAATACGTTGCCTTTTCATGTGGTAGTGAGTTTCTTGCCGGTCAGAGAGCAACTTAAAATCTGTAGTTTTAAAAAGCTCGTCTTCACATTCCTAGGTAATCACACCATCTCGGGACTGTGGGTGAAGGTGGCCTGATGGTTAGCATGACCGTCTCGTGTGCCAGAGGTCTCGTGTTCGAGTCCGGCCTCAGCCACCCCTGTCATTTTCGGGAAGAGAAGGGCCCTGTGATGCCTCGTGCTCATGTCGATTGTGGCATGTAAAAGAACCTAGGAATTTCCGATGTGATTTACCTAGCAAAATTGTCCCTCTCTTCCTTCTGGCGCAAATGGCTACGGCTGGGAGCGGGTCAACGTGTTATAAACCTATCTTGGGGCTGAAGTGACCCTATCACACGGAGGTCTGCACAGGTGTTTTGGTCGTAATGAAGTTACACAGTGGCAGCATGCAGGACACGATAATACGCGGTGTGTAAAAAGATAGCAAAGTTAAAATCGTGAACTTCTGAAAGAAATGAAAGTCCTTGTAAATGCTCAGTTGAAGGTGTTGCAACTTACCTTAACTAAACTTCGTTTTGCAACCTATAGCATCAGCAATGTTAACCCTTTATAGCCTGGCGTCCCTTTAAAAGGGCGGCTACTGAACGGCCAAAAACTAAGTCCCAACGTGCAACGCGAGCTTTGTGAGGGGTCCCCGGGGACCCTGTAAGGTCGCTAAGGAAGTGGACGATTATTCACAAGGCACAATGCTCGATCCTAATTCACTCCTTACTGCATAGCTAGGGGACTATGCACATAGCGTTTACATATTAGGCTATCAGCAGAATTTATCCTTCTGCTGCACCTCGTAGTCAGGGATCCAACCTTTCAGTCAGATCCCACACACTAACTAGCTCGAGCTCACGATTCTGTCCCGTTTTATACCCACTCGGGCCGGGGTAGAACAATAGGCTCTAGCCTGAGGCTACTGGCAAACCGGCGCGATCCAGTCCTGACTGGTTGAACAATAGGACTGGCTCGCTTACCCGGATGTTGGCACTGGGCCAGCTGCCATGTGTGCATGGTAGCTGGCGGCGCGCAGCACCCATGTTAACGGCAAGGTGCACCACACGAGTGCCTAACTGCGTGCGTGCATATTGTCGTACATGTAAGCACGTTACAACCCCAGTAAAGCGAGCAGCAACAGCCCAGTGGTCAGCGTCCTCGTCTGCGAACCAAGTGAATGCCGGATCGAATTCCGCGACCGACCCAATGGGACTTTAAAAAAATATATCCAGTTTGGCATGGGCATTAAAGGGTTAAAACAAATACTTTTGGGCAAACGCTTCGATTCGTGTTTTGGCTCGAGATAGTCCTTCTGCTTTTATTGCTTGCACATGATGGGAAATGAAACACGTTAAATAATCCACGATTTTAGTAAGGTTCTGCTGAGTGAGGGTATTAGGGGTAAAAAATAGGCAGGCCTTTTCCATTATTTTTTTTTTGTCCTGTACTGCACCTTTCTTTGACCAAAAAATAAATCAGGGAAAAAGTGTCAGTATTGGTCTTGAAAACCTGGAAAAATTCAGGTAATTTCATCATGAGCTTTTGAACGTCACCTTGAGTCTGTGAACCGTCGCTGGACTGATTCAACAAGTTTTACCGTTTACAACTTTTAATGTTTTCTCCTGTTATCAGTGGCGTGTACAGACTACGGTGGGCCCCTCACACAGTACTATAGAGTGGCCCCTGTGGGGAAGAACATTGATTATACTGTGGGGCCAGAGTGGGGGGGGGGGGGGACCTGGGGGATCCCCCCAGAACTTTTGACATTTTTTGAAAATCCATATTAAAATTATGCAAAATGCTGCAAAATGCTTGCATTTGATGGGTGGGCCGGGGCCCCAAAGCAGGTGGGCCCCTGGGACCTGCCATTCTGACTCTATGGTGTACACGCCACTGCCTGTTGTCACCTTTTACATTAGGACACACTCCTGTTCCGTGATGAACTCCAGGACTTCAGCATTCAGCGTATAAAAGTCGTTTATCATAGTGCCACTCTTCCAGCCTCCCGCTCCATTTTGGTAACGGTCGGAAGAGGACAACGTCGATATAAACTGTTTAACACCGGGGAGGACACAGGACGCACCTGCCGGACGCCATTTAACACGCGGAAATTGATTTACCCCCTATCTAGAGAGCACTTGTTACCGGATGACCCCGGTCCCTTGTCTTGTCCGCTGCTTCAGCCTTTTACTTCCTTCGATAATTTCCCTGGTGTAAGGCTTAGTGCCGGCATGGTGGCTTAGTTACTTGAAAGGTGTGATGTGATCGTGCTTTTATAAGGGACGTTGTAGATGTTGTGTAGTAATCGGAAATTACTGTACAACTAAAAGACTTGACATCCACAACGACACTTCTGCTTTATAATTCGTTAATTTCCCTGCTATGGGGCTTAGTCCCTGAACGGTGCCTTAGTTACTTGAAAGACGTGACATCCGTGGTTTTAAGCGTTGTTGTATACGTCAAGCCTTTTAGTTGTACAGTAATCAGAAATTACAGTACAACTAAACCACTTGACGTCTGCAACGATACCTCTTCCTTATAATTCGGTTATTTCCCTACTATGGGGCTTAGTTCCCTGAACGGTGGCTTAGTTACTTGAAAGATGTGATGTTCGTGCTTTTAAGGGACGTTGTAGATATTGTGTAATAATCAGAAATTACTGTACAAATAAAAGACTTGACATTTACAACGACACTTCTGCTTTATAATTCGTTAATTTCCCTGCTGTAGGGCTTAGTCCCTGAACGGTGGCTTAGTTACTTGAAAGATGTGACATCCGTGGTTTTAAGCGTTGTTGTAAACGTCAAGCCTTTTAGTTGGACAGTAATCAAAAATTACAGTAAACTAAAACACTTGACGTCTGCAATGACACTTCTGCTGTGTAATTCGGTTATTTCGCTGCTATAGGGCTTAGTGCCTGCACGGTGGCTTAGCTACTTGAAAGACGTGACGTTCGTGCTTTTAAGTGTTGTTGGATAATCAGAAATTCCTGTAAAACTGCACAAATTCCTGCACGAACGTCACACTTGGAAAGACGTAACGTTCGTGCTTTCAAGTGTCGTCAAGTCTTTTAGTTTGACAGATTTCTGATACGACTAAAAGGCTAGACACCTACAACACTTCAGAGTACGAACGTCACACCTTTCAAATAACTAAGCTGTGAATGATGATTATAACTGGAGGATTACATGCGAGGAGTTGTAAAAAGTTCACGCAAAAGCACTACGTCATGTTATGTAATTTTTTTTAACGATGTGGATTTCCTTCCTTTCGTATGTAGAGTCAGATGTAATTTTTGTCAGATATCATTTTATACATTGTCAGATGTGACGTTTGTCCAACGTACTTGTTATGTAATTGTTACGACAAACGTAATCGTGGTCATGTTATGAACTTCACCAAAATCTACCCAATGTGACACGTTGGAACTTGTTATGCGGTGAGCTATCTAGAAATAAATAGCGTGCAGAGAGTCCCGAGAGCGCAGGGACAACTTTTACATTAAGTTTTAGTGGACATTTTTTGGGGGGATTTTTTATTTTATCCTTTTCTGTCCCTTTATTTTTTAACCTTTCTTCGCCTTTTTTTTCCCTTTTAGGCTTTTTACCCAGTAGTTTGACATGTTTTAAACCCTTTACTTGAAAACGGTGCCGAGCTAGGAACCGAAACGTCGTGATTTCGTCTTTCACGTGCACTTGATGGCTACTCTGTTTACATTTTTAATTATTAAAGTACTTTTCAGCTTACTGCTTTTTGATTATGAGAGATACCATAGATTAGAAAGTTAACTAGATATACCGTCTCACTTCTTACCGTCCTACGCGGACCTCTAGCGGTAGTTGCGGCTACTAATACCTCTGCTAATGCTTTTGCCTTCGAAGAAGCAGAAGGCAACGCGTTAGCAGAGGTATTAGTAGCCGCAACTACCGCGAGAGGTCCGTGTAGGACGGGTAGAAGTGAGTCGGTATTATCTAGTTAACTTTCTAATCTATGGAGATACCGAGTTATGGTGTTCCTCACTTTCTGCTGTGAGCTCTGCTGGTACATGTCTGCCCATGTTTTAAACTTCTAAGCTTTTCGTTTTGAAGTTTATATAAGTTCAGCCTTGTGCTTTACGATGAAATATTGAACAGTTACTTAGCTCGGCTGGCCTGTAGCCAGAACCCGCCCCGGTAACGCAGTGGTTAGAGCGCCCGGCTAGTAAACGGGAAGTCCTGGGTTCGAGTCCCAGTCGGAACAGTTATGCTTTTTTTTCTTTCTCAGACTAGTGTATCGTGTATCCTTACAAGGCCAGTCTTTAATGCAGACTGCTTGCTTCGTTTACCCTTTACCTTGTGATTTCTTCTTTATTCCGTTTACTTTATATCATCATGTGAGTTATTCCTAGTGTTGAAACGTTTATCTGTAAGAATGGTTTGATCATAAGGTCTGTCGCTCAGACCTTATGATCCTTCAGAAGATCATAAGGTCTGAGCGACTGCTTTCCAGCTCATGAGTCTGACGCACTGTCGTTTTAGCCCGGATTCTTCACTGAACCTTGCCTTGTGTCCTTTAAGCCTTCTTTTTTAATTTTTAGACCTGGCCAGTTTCCAGCAAATGAAAGCGTTAGTTCCTTTAACTGTCTGCAAAGCGTATCATAATTCTGTCTACCAAGTGCCTATAAAGAGCCTAATATGTCTGGTATTGCGAGTGGGTTTGCGTTTTCCGCAGACAAATTAAGAAGTAAAGTAGCTATTTGGTTTCAAATCCTTCAGCAGTTTTAGCAAGCTGTGGCACTTCGTCAGACGTATGAATTTTAAAAGCGAAGGCTTACAGACTTTAGTAGGCAGTTGAAAGTTTCAGTTAATGTTCTCTTTTTTTCTGTTTTTTTTTTTAAAACATAGTTCTCGTGCAGTGTTAAAATTGATGGGCTGTTCATTAGCACAATTAGAAGTCGGTTTCATAATAAAATAACAAACAGCGTAATAGGCCAAAAAAAGTGGCGTTTATTCTATGGATAGCAGACGTATAATTTCTTGACAGGTGGGAACCTATAGCTATTTCTTGTGAGGCAGTAAAACAACTTGCATTTAAACGACTAAACTATAGTGTCCGCGGCCTATCTTGAGTTCTCCCCAGAACGAACACAGATAATCGATTGTATGTTTTTAGTAGCAGAGTGCCTTGTTGATATCTAAGATGGTTACTAAAACAATGGCGGCCGTCGATGAAAGCCGCTCCCTCCAGGAAGACGTAGCCGCTCATAAAATACCTGCAGGACTCAAGATACGCTGTGCGCACAATTATTAATTAGTATGCAGGGATCGTACGGGACCTTGAAAACCTGGAGATGTCCAGGAAAATAAAAAAAAAATGCCAGGCTAGGAAAAGTGCTTGCGGAACCTGAAAAAAATACTGGCTATAAAAGACCTGGAAGTTGCTTTCCCTATCGGACAACAGTGTACAATTTATGATAAAAGAGAAGCGTAAAAAAAGTAACAATAATAACATTTAACACATCGTGGCACAGAAACTAAAAATAAAATCACTACGCCGAACCAAATTACAGCAACTGCAGCGCCAGTGTTATTTTTCAGGACAAAATTTGTTACAGACAGCTTGCCAAAATATTGGTCAGACTTTAGATTAAAACTCATTTTCATTTAATTGTCTCAGTCGCATGCTATTTTTTTGGTCCTAAATAAATACGGATGCAAACCTATTTACGTCGGGAGATAAACCCACGACCTTTAAAACCAAAGACCAAACTCATACCACTAAGCCATACTGGCGGGTCCTAATTTTTTTGGTCC
>JAHWFP010212374.1:844-15476 GCA_023313725.1 Lithobius niger | reverse complement strand
TCCCTTTTTATATAACCCCACTGGGCTGTTGCTGCTCACCTTGCTCAGGGTTCCTGAGAATCCCTCACAGAACTCGCGGTGCACCTAGGTACAAAACACCAAAGGAACACAAATAAACTTTGTGCTCAGGCTTTAATTGTGTTTAAGTGTATAATGGTTGGATACAGCAGTAAGGTTTCACGTGGACTAAACAGTACAGGTAAAGTTACTTACACTGGACAGATATAGTCCGGGGTTTTTGTTTCCCCTGGGTAAAAAAAACCCTGGGATTGCAAAAAGGTGAGATATGGCCAGGGGGAAAGCAGAAGGGGAGGGAAACGTCGAGGTGGTCGAAACCCGGGGATTTTGTGCTGAACCTCCGGGGAAGTATAGAGTAGAAACCCCAGGGGACAGTATTCCACCTCCCAAATGTCCCAGGGAAAAATGATGTGGTCGAGCTATGCATCGGTGAAAATAACCCCAAGGTAAATACGCTTCAAAAGTTGAGGTGAAATTCTACCCAAGGCAGGAGCAGGATAAAATGTTCATTATTAACACTGGCGATAGCCAGTGTTAGTAAGGGTCGACCTAGGACCTCTGTGTTAAACTCTCAACTTTGAGAGCTTATAACTCCGTCAAAAGTAAACATAGTTAAACCAAATTTGGAATCTAGCCTTGACTAGTAAAGGCCTAGCTACAGTCCAAAAATTGTGAAATTCGGTCCAGCCAAACCCGAGATGCAGACAGGGGCCAAATAGACAACTTCTTGTTCTGCTTGTTGTTGTTGTTGTTCTGGGGATACTTTCGTCTGTCCTCTCTACAGGTCAAACCATTTGTCCTATAAAGCTGGTTCTTAGCCATTTTACAGGTATTGCTCTGTAGATGTGCTCTTTTTATAAGACCTTTTCTAATTGGTCAAGTGGTTCAGGGGTTACGGAGCTCTAAACCACCAGATTGATTGTTTTACATTGTTTTAAACATTGTTATTATTCAACAATACCAATTAGCAAACGCCAGCTGCAAGACATAGACTGAAGATTAAAGGATTTGTTTCTATTGTTACCATTGGCGATAGCCAGATTAGTAAGAGTTAGCCTAGGGTCTCTTGTGTTAAACTATCAGCTTTGACCGTCAACTGCACTGTTTTACAGTTTAGCTGCAATTCTAAAAGTAACACGAATTAATAAACAAAAACGGAACGTTAAATGTTTAGAGTAAGGATCTAAAAGTCATAACCTAGAAGGAACACGGACAAGCTTTGACAGTCAGGGTCTAGGTGTAAAATTTTGTCAGTAAAAGGCTGGAAAGCATTAGACCCTTACTACCCAGTGGTCAGCAATAAATACATTTTGACGAAAAACTGGAAATCCTCCTACAATGACCCATGTGATGATCAAGTGGTAGTATGGTCATACGTTTCCTGCTTTGCTTTACGTTGAAATTATTTTTCAATTTAGTAACATGCCAGCATATTCGTAGCAGAGAGCATTATGGTAATCCTCTACCATAAATCTACGACATATAATAAAAAATTCTAAAGCATCAAAAGACAAAATGCCAAACTTCACAAGAAAATTGTGTTATTAAAGTTCCATAACAATATTCTAAGAACAAAGAAAACATGCAACAACCGTTCACACACACGTTCATTCCGAAGAGACTAGAACTAAGCTAACCATCGGGTAGTAAGGGTCTAATGCTTTCCAGCCTTTTACTGACACAATTTTACACCTAGACCCTGACTGTCAAAGCTTGTCCGTGTTCCTTCTAGGTTATGACTTTTAGATCCTTACTCTAAACATTTAACGTTCCGTTTTTGTTTATTAATGATTAATAGGTTAGCTGAAGAAGGAAAAATTATGAAACTGAAGTTTTAAATGTTTTTGTATGAATGTACAAACATTTTCAATCGAGTTGTATGCAACAGTTCAGTCTTTTCAGACCATCTTGCTTTCTTGACATTGTCGGAGGTATACAGAGACGTTCGTGAATCGCTTTAGCTCAAGACGACTTAAATTACATCGATTCAGCTCGTATAGAGTTTTAAGAACGTCCATATAATCATCTAAAAGCACTTTCAAGTCGCTTTATCTCAAACTACCTCATCAACATAAGGAGTTGAAGTGCTTTAAGAACCCCCATGTACCCAACTAACATCGATTTTCAACGTCGCTCTTAGGACAGCTTTGCTATTATTGGTTGAAAAGAGTGTGCGCCGGAAGACAAAAGTCCAGCTAGCTGAATGGGACCTAGGTACAGGGAGGGGTTTTGGTCGATGCGATATCACCTTCGCAGAAACTACCACATACCCATTGTCGTTCTAACTCAAGAGCATCTAACTCACCCCAACTTGAATGTCCATGTATCTACCTTTGTCCTAAAGTGACATGAGTTCATTGACTTATTTTGTTCTGAATAATTGCCTTGTAATCTTCATTGCTACAGGAAATCAAATTTATCACCTTCTATCATATTCCGTTTTACATCGATTGATGCCAGTGTAATGGTATCTTACACAACTTACGCCAAACAGGTAGCTTTAGACATAAAAACTGTCAGAGTTAACGCATAGACAGCAGGATCTACCATCCCATATAAAATCCCTAAAATCAGTGCCACAAGAAAAAACTGCGTAGGCTTTGGTACTAACACAGGTTTTAAGTGAAGGCTGGCTCCTGATGTTCAGCATAAGCGTTGCTTTTAAACCTTTTAATTATAGTAAAACAATAAAAGAAACGATATAAGTAGTGATGTTGGAGCCGAACCTCAAAAAGAGGCGTCACTTAAAATTTGTGTTACTTAAAAAGTTATGTTAGTACGAAACCTTCGGTTTTTTTAATGGGTTTACTTATTTTAGAGGTAAAGCATTACGTTTTGCTGTCTACGCTTCAACTTTTTTGAATTAGTGTCACTGATTTTTATTAAATAAATACATAAAAGTAAATCTGTAATTACGGTACTGGTTTCTATGTTGTGAATCCATTGCTTTACTGTCATGCTTCAAACAAATGCAACAATTAGGACCAAAAACAAAAATTCAGATGCTCAGACCCTTTGACTGGCCGACCCAGTCAAAACCTAACTTGAATGACCCAGCTTAACCCGATACAACGCTATTCAGTAGAAATAACGCGAGGCTTGACAGAAAAATATGCTAAGATGAAGGAAACAACAAGAATTTTTATTGTTGCCTTTACCACACAAAAATTAGCGTGAAGGACTACGTAGTCAACGCTGTTCCAGTGCTTGATAAGCTTTGTTTTGACGTAGAATATCAAATGAATTTCCACTTTAGTTTACTCTATAGTTTGTTCCACATTATGTTTTCAGAAAACTGACTGGATGACGACTCGTTTCCTTGCACTTAGAGTGCAAAAACATGTGGATATCACATTTGTACACTCAACAAAGTTACTGTTAAAGTTTACGAATGGGATGTTTACGGATTTTTTGCACTCGTAGTGGAAGAAAAAGTGTCGTCATACAGTCAGTTTTCTGAAATCATAATGTGGAACAAAGTATAGAGTTAATCTTGGGTAGTTTGATTGACATCCGAGGGTGTTTTAACGAAAACCCTAGGGGTTCCTTCCCCTCGACTTGCACAAGAGCATATCTCATGAAGCAAGCAGTCTGCATTAAAGACCGTCCTTGTGAGGTTACACGATACACTAGTCCGAGAAAGAAAGAAAAGACAACTGCCCCGACTGGGACTCGAACCCAGGACATCCCGTTTACTAGCCGGGAATTAAACGTGAAGTCCTGGGTTCGAGTCCCAGTTGGGGCAGTTGTCTTTTCTTTCTTTCTCACACTAGTGTATTGTTTCCTCGCAAGGCCAGTCTTTACTGCAGACTGCTTGCTTCATTTACCCTTTACCTTGTGATTTCTTTCTTCCTTTAGCATATCTCACCACTTTTAACTTTTCAAAATCCCGGGGTTTCCTCAAAACCCCCAGGGTTCGACCACCCCGGGTTTCGCTTTCCCCGGGGTTAATTTACCTCTTGCCATATCTCTCCACCGTCAGAGGTGCCGAACGTGCAAAGTAATTCTTCCCTAACGGTGGAGAGATATGGTAAGGGGTAAATTAACCCAGAGGAAAGCGAAACCCGAGGTGGCCGAACACTGGGGGTTTTGGGGAAATCCCCAGGGATTTCGAAAAGTTAAAAGTGGTGAGATATGCTCTTGTGCAAGTCGAAGGGAAGGAACCCCTGGGGTTTCAGTTAAAACACCATCGGATGCATAACTCACTACATCATTTTCCCCTGGGATATTCAGGGTGGAATCTTTTCCCTAGAGGTTTCTACTCTATACTTCCTCCGGGGTTCAGCACAAAATCCCCAGGGTTCGACCACCTCGACGTTTCCCTCCCCTTCTGTTTTCCCCCTGACCATAGCTCACCTTTTTGGAACCCCAGGGTTTTTTTTACCCAGGGTAAACAAAAACCCTGGACCTTATCTCCACTGTACAACACGGAATGGTAATTTTTCCATAAGCCTCTCATGCCAGAATTAATACTGGTGACTTTTTTTAAGGTCAGTCGCGGGATTGGAACCGAAATTCACTTGTTTTTAAGAGACGAGGACGCTAACCACTAGGCTGCTGCTTCTCGCTTTGCTCGGGTTCCTCCCTCACGAAGCTCGCTGTTTGCCTGGGGACGTACTTTTTGCTCAAGCTTGTAGCTGTTGCCATTTGGCTACTGCGGATATGAAAGGATTGACGTGTTTACTGCGGAAAAAATATCCCGACAAGTTGGGAACCAAGCGGCTGAGTGAGAGGCAAAAACAATTTTGTCCCTCATCTTCTTATGGTCACGCTAGACTTCCTCCTACATATCGTTCAACCTACATCAAGCAGCCCTTGTTTTTTGTTTTTTCTTTTCTTATTGTTGCTGACGTCCCAAAGGTAAATGATCTATGGAGCCCAGGACAATTTATTATCAGCACACCATGTAGGCTGGGAGATTTGAGAGAAATTTACGAAAATGAGTGGGTGAAAAAAAACAAAAACCGACGAGTTGAAAAACGCCTTGGGGGGAAAACCTGTTAAAAGTTATGGTTTAAATTGCTCCAATCTGGTTTTTAAACTGAATGACATTTCAGAAAAACAGGGCGAAGGTAAAAAAAAAAAAAATTCGCAAACCCAAACGTCATCCTCGCCCTAATCTTAAAATTAATGGTTGTGGAATCTATTTATCGCTACTTTTTTTGTTTTGGTTGTTTTTTGTGTTCTTTGTTCAAAACCACTGCCATTAGCCATTTAGTTCTGATCAAAAATTCTAACAAGTTTGGTAAATGTAACTGGAGGGAGGGGATTAACCTTGTCTGGAGACGTTGACCATTTTTCAACGCTTCTCAAAAAACATAGACTGGAATAAGTAGACATGAGAAAATTTCGAATTGACATCCTTTTTCTACTGTTAGAGTTATGTCGGGACGGAGAGGGACAATTTTGCTAGGAAATATCTATGATCTTTCACATACCACGATCGGCACGTGCACGAGTGCATTTCGGGTGCCTTCTCTTCTCAAATGCACAGCAGACCAGTATTTAACACGGAACATTTGACATGAGATGAATGTTCTGTACACTGAAATCTGGGAAGGCTTTTTCAACTCCGGAACGGTACCGCTAGAGACAAACGGTTTTCACCATTGGATTCAGCGTCCAAAAATTAGTTGGAAGGAATAAAAAACAAACCGGAAGTATGAAACGGAACTGACCCACAAAGTGACCAGAAGTGGTCGACAAGTGAACCCATCACCTATGGAACAGCACCAGACAGAGACAAACGGTTTTCACCATTAGATTTAGCGTCCAAAAATGAGTTAGAAGGAATAAAAATAAACCGGAAGTATGAAGCGGAAGTGCACAGAAGACCGGTTGCGACTAGGTTGTCGTTGCCCGTTTAACTAGAATACGTCACAGGAAACGCGTCATCGTCGCATCGACGCTCATTCACGTGACAGCAATAAACTACTAGACAGCATTATTTCACTGAATTAAAAATAACAACAACAATTGAACCGTTTGGCCTCCACAGAATGGCCATTTTGTTTGTCGTTTCCGTCGTTACTCTTTACCGTCACCTGGATCTCGAACCAATGACCCGATTTTCAAGTTTTATACCTTAAAGCGTAGGTATGAACAAGGCATTTTGAAGGCCTATTTTAATGTGACCATAATACGAAATGTTGTTCTTGTTGACATATCCGGGTTTAACGAGTTTTGTTTTACCAGCGGAACAAAAAAAAAACATGCACGTTCCCTCTGTTTCTATGGTTACTCCTCCGCCAAGGAGGCGTTCTGGGTTTAAAAAAATTATAAACTGTTAGACATCTATAATCCTTCATAATCCCGTCGTCTTATACTTAACGAAGCAAAGTGAAAAGATTAAATTATTAAGCCTGCGAGTAGGTCACAGATTAAATCATCTTCCTAAACTGGAAAAAAAAATTAAGAAAACAGGCCGACAACCATACAAAGAGAGATATGGAAAGAATGAAAATGTATATTAAAAAAAAACTTATAAATCGAAAGATATGACGCTGGCTATCCATCTCAGGCTTAAGCTAATCCAATCTAATCGGCCTGGGATCTAATCCAATCAAAGATAGCTACTTGAGAGCTTTCGTGAGAAAAAAAGAAATCATTTTAAAAGTAAGGCTAAAGATTAAAAACGCCGCCGCCAAGACTCGTAAAGTTTCCGATTTTCCTTTTTTTTTTTCATAAGGTGGCGTAGCATCAAGGGTGCCTGGTTTGCTAAGTGGCGCCATCCGTTGACAGAAAATAGTGCGAATGAAATCTATGGAGCATTGTAGAAGTCAAAGCTGGTACGGCCTTTACTTTAGTAAGCTTTGGCTCTACAGGCCCCTGTGATTCGATGTAAAACTAAGCCCAACGGTTGTGTATCCCTCCATAAAAATATCTAAACGTAAGGCTAAAGGCGGTGTTCACGCATGGGACGTACAACGTAAATTTTCTCACTCACTATCTTTTACTTGGTTTGATGGCTGCTGGTTGCTTTTACCGGAATAAGCGGCTATCGAGTTGTCTATTTTGTAGTAACCATGGCAACGACGCAGAGCGACACGAAGTGCGATACCAGCGGCATGACAGCGTCGATTTATGACAACAACAACAACAAAAAAACAATTTTTACTGCAGTACGAGACGGCGGACTGATTTCTGAATGCCAGCATTCTATGGTTTGTTTTCGTTTCGAGAATCCCGAAATGGACGCCATGTTGGATTTTGCATTCTCGCTGCGAGCAGATATTTTTTCCACCGTCGTCTGATCACGGCCAGAAGCTGTTCTTTGAGTAAGTAGTTTATTACGACGGCTCGAAGTTGATGGTGAACTTGTGTGTGCCGTAGAAGTCAGGTACAATAAAAGGCACATGATAACGAATAATATGGAGGTGATATAGAACACATTATTTCTTGACAAGTACTATTTTGAACATAAATCCAAAGTTGGCATCAGAAACAAAACTAAACGCAACTTAACAGTTTAAGGACAAATAATAATCACTAATGCACATTCCACATTTATGTTTATATCTGTATAATAATAATAATAATAATTTTTTTTTTTATTCTTTATTTGAGCCTAGTGGTCTGGCACCATGCGCTCACGATAAACATAGCTAAACACTACGACAAACTACACTACTACACACATATGCCATAACTCAACTCAACTCCACCCACTAGCAAACCCCAGAGACCAGCCTCCGGGCTGGTAAGAAAACTGTCAACACTCAAAACGACCCGTCGCCCTACAAAACCTGATAACAGCACGTAAAGTGCGACGAGTGCTGACATTGTCTGGATGGACCACAAGAGCAGCGCTGTTCCCCCCTAAAAGTGGTGGCCGCCTAAGCCCATCCCATAGAGTACATTCAAACAGATAATGGCTCACTGTCTCCTCCTTCCCACACATACAGAACGGGGTGGTCTTCCAACCGAGCCTATACATGTGGGCACCCAACAACACATGACCTGTTCGCAGGCGGGACAGCAGTCCAGCATCTCGACGAGGAAGCCCTGCAAGTGCGCTACCCGACACTACCTCCGGATGGATACCAAACAGTGTCCTGCCCACAGCACCATCCCGCCATTCGGCCTGCCACTCTTCTCCAGCCTTGGCTGACAGCACAGGACGCAGGTCCTGAGGGCCCACCAAGAAGCTAACCACACTAACCCTGGATGCCGTGCCTTGACGGGCAAGACCATCGGCAGCCTCATTGCCGTAGATGCCAGCATGACCCGGCACCCACTGAATCGATACGTCAATACCACCTTCCCTGGCCTTGAAAAGTTTCCACCCAATCTCCAAAACCAATGGGTGACAAACCTCCAGAGAGAGCAGGGCACGTTTGAGAAAACCCAAACCCGCCTCAGAGTCAGTAAAGACCGTGAAACTGCTCACTTGGAGATCAAGTCCAATGTCCAGGGCAATAGAAAGAGCAACAAGCTCTCCAATAAACGCTGACGGCAGACCAGGGAGATGGTAAAAGTACTCCAACTTAAAGTCTGGAATGCTAATCCCTGCTCCCCCCTCCCATGTAATTTGTTGCTGGAGCAACAGGACTGGCAAGGACCCAGGGGGTCACTGACTGCCAGCCTAAAAAGGGGGTAGAAGCAAATACACGAAGATAAAAGCATGAGGGGAGGTATAACAAAAAGCAATGAATGGGAATATAAAAGTGCAAAAGTAATAATAAAAGCATGCGCACAAATTAAACATAAAACTAATTTAAAATAGCATGGCCAAAATGTATTGGAATAGGTTGGGTGGGTAGGGTCACGACTGCCTTACCACCAAGGTTAGACCTACCAGGGACACAGAGATCCCCGATGGCATCGCCAGACGTGTAGGACAGGCAGGGTAGGGGAAATGGCCTATTGTCTTGTATATTGTCTATTGTATATTGTCTATTGTCTTGTATACATATATATACACTATAATTATTAATATTAAAAAAAAATCTGAGATAAAAAAAAAGTGAGATATCAAATTTTGGAAATAGTGAGAAATGACAACAATGTTGCAGCAATGTGCGTAGCAATGTTTAAAATTACTGTTGCACTTTGTTCTTTGTCCTAGTTGTCATTTACAACACGTTTTATTTTTATGTGTTGCCGCATTCATTTAGTAGAAGCTGGTACCAAATCGTAAACAAATAACAGTTGACTAGCAATTAGCGTTCGGCGAGCGGGAAAGACTTGTTGCGTAAACGCGCCCTAAGGGTCCGTTTCTGCAACGACTCGCCTTTGCATTCTCGCTGCTGAAATTTAATCGCGATGGTTTTGTTGCCATGGTAACAACGCATCCTGTATTAGCTAAACCCGACATCGTTTGAGTAAATGCTTGCCGTCTTATAATTCGTGACAGTACGATAAAGAGTTCCTCCTGACGAAACAGTTTTCCTAATCGCTTCTAAACTCAATTATTGACTCATTTCGTTACGAGCTGGCAGAGCTAAAACCGTCACCGTATTGGAATTTCAGATGATTCCTAGCTTCTAGCTGCGAGAATGCAAAAGCGAGTCGTTGCCTAAACGTGTCCTAGCACTCTTCGTGAATCGTGGCTTTACGTCTTGTTTTGTAGCTTAAGGCCAGTAAACAACGACAGGACGTGGCGGTTTGTATTTTTGTGTGTATTTCTGTTTTATGTCATCCCATAATAATAGTGTTAAAGTAGGCCACAGATAGAAAAATACTAGTGTTTATAGATCGTTTTACACTTTCAAGATTTCAGGAAAACCATTCATTTCCGGTCCGCGACAAAAAAAACAAGATGTCGGACTCTACCGCGTGCTTTGCCGCACGTCCACACCATCTTGTCCGCACCAAGAACGCAAACGATGCCAACGGTTAAGCGTTATCACGCTCTGGTTAGGGCTATTTACAGCTTTATAATGGTCTTATCCTTAAAAAAAAAATAAATAAAAGTTTGATAGGCCATAAAACGGAAACCATTCTGTTGCGTGTTTATGTTCTGATGAACCCGGAGGTTTGGGGGGCGTCATTTCCGCTTTTGACGACGTGAAAGGGGGAAACGAGACTAAAAAACACAAAAGGAAAAAAAAAAAAAAACATGCAACAGATAACGCTTGAATGGCCTTTTCCTTTCTTTTTAACACCCTGGGGGAAAGGGGAATGCATCCATTACCCCCAAGTTTGGACAGAAAGACAGGCGTAACGACATACGCGATGTGAATGAGAAACCCAGAGACGGAATTCCAAAAGCGAAAGTGAAACAGTTCAATGACATCGAGCTGCATATCTTAAAACCTGGAATGACGAACAAGTCGTTGGATATAACGATGGTTTCTTGTCTCACTCTGGAGATAAAACGTTAATAATAATAATAACAATAATGCGAGGAGGGGCACAATTACCCCCTAGGGGCAGAACCTGGAAACAACAAGTGCAGCATCCGCGCCGTCAGCCATATTTAAAAACGTGAAGGAGGCAGGGGGAAGGACACCAAACGGAACAATGCTCTCCCTAACAACCGGAGGGAAAAATAAAAAAAATAAAAGAAAAAGGTTTTCAACCTTGGCCTTAACATTCAAGCTCCACATCGCCAACCATCCATACTCGCTCGAGCCATAACACCACGCTTGGTTTGAACTGAAAGCTCGAGTGGAGGTGAGCGCTAATAAAGTACGAAATGACGGCGGCGATGCGGAGGAAGAGCGATCGCGTCACGGGCTGATGGGTCGACAAGTTGTGTAGTGTGTTAACTACGGAGCTCAAACATTAATTTGCCGTTGCACACAAGTGAACATGAATGTTAGCTGCACAACGACGCCCATTAATTAACTAGATAGCTATGGTTGGTTCATTTACATATATCGCGGTGGTTAAATTTTAGACAGGCGTCCATTTTTATTTCCTGGCCTGGTGAGCACGTAGAGATGTAACGTGACCAATCGATGACAGCAGCCAATATAACTTAGTTCGCTTAATTACCGTTTCCGGGAGTGAAGTTCTCTTCCGGTGCCAACAGCGGAAGTGAAGTGGGCCTTGAACGGCAGGAAGTTTCCAGTTAGGGGCGAAGGACGGCCCTAACTCCACATTGAATGAATTCGGGTGGATTAGATTTTATTAGTTAAGATCCACCTGTAATAACTTGAACAGGATTTGGCTTGGGTATGGTAAAGTTAGGAATTAGCACAGACAGGAGTGACATAAACGAAGGCCATAGGGCTCGACGAAGTGTCCATGATAATTTACCGCGTTCTCCATCTCTCTCTCCGGGTCGTGACCCCATGTGGCCATATATAAACCACTGGTCGCACTGCGTTAAAATACACCGAGTAGGTTTAAACCTAATAGATAGAATGATAGGAATAATACTACTCGTGCTAGCAGTATACCCCTCAGCCGCATTATTTTGTTATTTCCAGCCAGCTTAACAGTAATAGCGGCTGTCCGCCAGTTTTCTGGCCGCCACAGGCCAACTATAAATTCAGCCGGCTGGCGGCTAATTTTCGGTAAATCGATCGAAATGAAGCATATGAGATGAAACCCGCTGCACACGTAAACTCTACAAATCCCAGCATTTAACTTTTTTCTTTGGGGGGGAGCGGGGGGGGGGGGGCACATAATGCATTTCCAGATGACTAGCAAATGAAAAAGAGGTGTCATTTGTGATTGGGAAAAATCATTTACAGCATTTAAATAAAATCCGAGCAACACCACGGGCCTGTGTCCCGACATTATTACTTGAACCTTAAAAAGAAACCAAAGTAACCATGCATGCTAATGATCGACCCTACGGCGCTCATAAGTTGCTGGCAGGCAACTCGTTTTTAAAAACCGTGAAACACAAAACAGTCGAGCAGTTCGCCAATAGTGACAAGTTGCAAGTAATTTTATGATTATTTAGTGGTGTGTTAATGTATTACAGCTTAAGAATGTGCGGCTTAAATTTAATTGTATTTTTTTCCGGCGGCGGCGGCGGAAAAAATATTCGGCGGCTGTTCGGCAGACTCGTATAAATGCGGTGCGGCGGTTAAGGGCGGCGGCTGAGGGGTCTAGCTAGCAGCATCTCCACGTACAACAGCCTTCCACGACCGTGGAGGGAGGCTGGAGATGGCTTCTTCTAACAAGGTCGACTGGGGTATAAATCACGTGTCTTGCCTCTGGATTCAAAGTCAGTTCACGGGCGAGCTGGAAAGTTAACCGGAAAACCCAGTATCTTTGACATGCCATAATCGACCTGAGCACGAAACACCACGGGGTCCGTCAATAATACGCCATGTTGCTGAATCCACGTGAAATCTTACTGCGGTCCTAAAAATGGAAACCTACTAAAGCCAAAAAAAAAGGGACCATAAAACTGAATTTTTACCTTTTCATCTTGTAATTGCTAAGAAAATACAATAGTTTATATCAATTTGGTCCAAAAAGATTTGATATCTCCCCAAAACATTACCTGTTAAGGATTCCTGTCTAGCTTTTCGGCCGCTTGAAGTAATAGTATAAAGCGTGCCGTGCCATACTGAAGCACGCCAGCCGCGTTTGGCCGAGCTGGAATAGGAAAATGGAGCTCAGTCCGGCCCGGCACGATTTATGTGTGAAATCAAATGTTACAGATCGGCACAGCACGATTTATTTATTACGTGTGAAAGCAGTAAAGAATCGGACTCATTCTTCAGTTTCACGATTAGGTAACTGTCAGATTTGACTGCCGACTGAACAGTAAATTAACTGAAATTTTTAAGTGTTCAGTGGGACGAGCCAAGGGAGATGACTGCCACTCCAACGCAGTGATAAGATGTTGATTTTTGGCACATCTCGTACGCGCATCTTCAAGCTCTAAATTTTCCCGCGCTGTCTGTCTTATCCACCCGCCGTCTTGGGGGGGGGGGGAGGAGAGGGGTAAGTGATGATGACCTTAGTGATGGCCGACATCATCAATCTTGGTACAACGAACAATAATAAATGGCTTGTCTGTCCATTTCAAGATGCGTCATTATGTACCCCAAGCTCCATTGAGGCGAGCGCCGTCCCGTTAATATGCAGCGCCCTCGAGCGGCGGCATTAGGCAACCGTAATGGCGGCACAATAGCGCTTGATAAGAATGACGGTAGAGACGTTTTGGAATTCGGCAAGTTTATTACTTGGCCGACGAACATTAAAACACTTTTAGACATTACTCATTGTGATTGTAATGCCGTTATTTGGCCGGAGTGGGATGACTATTGAACGCCCATTTTCACGCTACAAACCGTACCTTATTCATGTTGGTTTTTTTTTTTCGATGTTTTCTTTTTTTGCTTACATTGTGGTCCGACGTTAATCTCTTTTTGACCCGCGGAACATTAAAAAGAGTGTATTAGCGAGACAATTACAAGAAAATTATAGTTTTGTTGAAAGGACAGATTACAATCGGGACGCGAAAGGCGTAAAAATAAATGATGTATTGCTATATCCCAGCTGTCTTTGTCTGTGTGAATTTTCGCACTTCCTCTTTTATAATGAAACGGCAAATTGGCACGTAGGCATTAGGGTGAGGGGCCGCGGGGGGCGGGGGGGGGGGCCGTATTGTTAACACCCGAAAGCTGCGAAGTTAGTTATTCATTTGGAGCAAACAACAGGCCGAAATTGGACTACCTCCTATAATAAATACCGCAAACGCTATGTTAATATTTATTATTAGTGTTATCAGGAATTTGTATGGTTGGGGAGGAAAATTTGTAACTGAGACCCCTTCAGAAACGTCTTTTATTCATTCCTATTAGTTCTAAGTTTATAGAGGGCGCCACGAGTTTTATTTCGAAATTTCTACTCAGTTTTCAGCCTAAAATTAAACTAAACGAAACTAGCTTGTATTTAACTATTATTTAGTTTAGCTTAGTTATCATTTAGGTTACTTTAGATTTGGATTGAAAAATAAGCAAAAATTACCATGTGGAACGCGTGGCGCCCTCTGAAAACTCGGATGGAACTAATAGGAATGAATGTAACACGTTTAAATAGTGACTTTTTAGAGTTACAAATTTTTCTCCCCAACCCTGCAAATTCTTGCTGTTATTTACAGCAATATGTCGCTATACAGACTATTTATTTATTTATTCAAAGTATTCTATGTACATTTAAACACAGATGTATATGTATTTTCTTTGTTGTATTTATGTCTTACCTTTGTATTACTACAGAGGTTTGTGGCTATGTCGCGTCCCGCGATTGCTTTCGGCCCCGTGCTATGACATACTTATGGCCGTTCCCTTGATTATTTTCCGGTCCTGCGAAGTTATCTCAGTTGGCTTCACTTCAAGCTCTTCTAAGTCACTAGCTTAGTTTTTAAAACAAACCCATGCTGGCGTTAATTTTCTTGCTTATTATTTTACCGAGTACCTTTAAAGTACTCAATACAGCATCAATTTTTTTATTTCTAAACACCTGCAACGACCTTAGCTGTTCTTGTCATCTCAAGTGTAGATCACGTGTTATGCTTACTACCTCGCCCTATAACTCGCGCATCGGCTGGTGTTTGCGGCGACATGTGAATTTTATTTGTTGCAAGTAGGCTGGTGTGTTTTCGGCTGACTGGGAAGTCTTCCAAGCTGCTAACCCTGGGTTCTTGCTGCTGTTAAGCCATGTGTTCCGTCGGTAGACGCATTGACGGGACATTACT
>JAHWFP010212371.1:9371-31420 GCA_023313725.1 Lithobius niger | reverse complement strand
AAAGGCTGACCATTCAGCACGCTTAAGCGCCCACCGGGCTGGCCTGGCAGCCACAGAACCCCCTTGTGTTGTGGACAACACAATGGGGAGGTGATCGCTTCCATGCAGATCGGCAGTGACAGCCCAAGTGAAGTGAACTGGGATGGCCAGCGAGCAAAAGGCTAAGTCCACAGTGATTAGTCTTACCAGGTCTATTGTGACAAACCAAGAATAAAACAATGAAAGACTGCAGTCAATGTTTGCACGTTCAAAAATATATTTTTTAAATACAAAGAAACGATAAAGAAAGACTAAACATCCATGACTCAGTGACGCCTGTCATGAGCCCAAAAATATTATCCATATACTAAAATCCACCAAATGAAACCATAAAATAACATGAAAACACAACAGTGGGTTATCCGCATACACAACAGTGGGTTATCCGCATTAATAAATTACCTAGTGGATTTAAGTAAACAAATAATAAAAATAATGCAGGAATGCAGAATAGAGTGAAAGTTTGAACACAGATAAAGCAACAACAAATGTATACCCCAAAAAAATACAACAATCGTAAAGAAAGGCGATACGCATGACGCGAGCCCAAAAATATTATCCATAAATGTAAGCCACTAAACGGAACCATAAATAGCATAAAAACACAACAGTGGGTTATACGCACTGATGAAATTGCCTAGGCGATTTCAAGAATCAAATAAAAAAGAATGCAGCAATGCCGATTAGAGCAAACATTTGCACACAGATAAAGCAATAAATGCATGCAAAAAAAAAAATACGGGGGTAAAGAAAGCAATACATCCAGGGCTCACAGACTCTGTCAAGAGCCCAAAAATATTTTGAATCCATATATTGAAATCCACAATAAATAATAATAAATAAATAAAGACGGGAAAGCCAAAGGCTCACAAGAAATAACTAAATACAGGTGCAAACCTATTTACGTTGCCTTTTGGACTTATATGTCAGACTGCCTGAGCGGGGAATCGAACCCAGGACCTTTGAAACCAAAGGCCAAGGTTCTACCCCTGAGCCAAAAAGTGTTTGTTTATATGTATATATGCACGTGTTAAATGCTGCCTATGGACGTTTCCTTTTGGCCGTGTCAGTCGGGCACAGCGGTAGAATCTTGGCCGTTGGTTTCAAAGGTCCTGGGTTCGATTCCCCGCTCAGGCAGTCTGACATACAAGTCCAAAAGGCAACGTAAATAGGTTTGCATCTGTATTTAGTTATTTCTTGTGAGCCTTTGGCTTTCCCGTCTTTATTCATTATTTTTCACGTTTAAGTGTTCCATTGGTTTCACTTGGAGGATGGCGCGGCAAATAAGCGTCCCTCCAGTGGCGATTGGAAAGTGTTTGTTTATATGTATATATGCACGTGTTAAATGCTGCCTATGAACGTTTCTTTTGGCCGTGTCAGTCTGGCTCAGCGGTAGAACATTGGCCTTTGGTTCCAAAGGTCCTGGGTTCGATTCCCCGCTCAGGCAGTCTGACATATAAGTCCAAAAGGCAACGTAAATAGGTTTGCATCTGTATTTAGTTATTGAAATCCACCATATGAAGCCATAAAATAGCATGAAAGCACAACATAAGAAAACAACAGTTGGTTATCCATGTTGATAAATGCCCCCAGAACTAGGTATTTCAAGAGACAAATAAAAATGAATGCAAGAATGTAGATTTGAGTAAACACTTGCAAAGATGAAGCAACAACAAAAGCATACAAAAAAAGAGACGGTGAAGAAATGCATCAGGGCTCAGTGACACACGTCAAGAACCTTATCCATTCATTCATTCAACTCTACCAAATAAAAGCCGGCAATAATAAATCCACCCGAGACTAGGTGATGAATCAAGAGTCCAAACGATAATTTAAAAAATATAAACGGATGCAGAGCATAAAGCCAAAAACACAACTAGGACTACAGGTGTGTTAGTGTGTGTAGCAGGAGCATTTCAACTAGATCAATGCAAAAAAATGCAGATCAAAGGTTACACTGTCAAATAGCAAAACACACAAAATCTGGAAGAAAAAGTTAAAATAAACAACTGCTGATCCGTCCTACTGACTTACATTAGACCAAGCAATTGCAAAGCAAAAGGCAAAACCGAAACCACAAACTTTACCCATTCCAACTGAACCACGACAGACGAAGAAGCAGCTTCCTATAGTTGTTGGATCTTCAGCCAGTGTTTGAGAAACATTATGGTGTCCTGGAAATAAACAAAATATAATTACATCACTTTTTCCTAACTTTAGATGCCTACTACATATTAACCACGACATTTAAAATTCGCGTTAAAGACATGTTTTGCGTGTACCAATGAGAACTATTAGATCATAATTTAATTTTTATTTCACAGTATACAAGTAGCTGTGATTAGGCTACAACAATTTAACCCGAGACACTCAGTGAAGGTTTCTATTCAGTTAGTTAGTTAGTTTGGTTACGAATACTGAAGTTTCGCTTTACCGAAACCCAATTCAGATTGTGTTGGTTTTCGTACAGTACTCATTCAAAAATTGATTTGTTGTCAACGAATTTAAAATGGCTGCGATTTTCTACATATGAATGAAAGCATAGCTCCTGCAATCATTTAATTCAATACACATAGCCCATAAAAAAAAAAGCTCACCTCAAATTTCCAAAGTCCATAAGTTTTTGAAAAATTTTGAAAAAGTGCAAATAAGGACCACTTTTATGGAGCCAAAATTCTATCTCTATTCTAAAAATTGGGTCCTATTTTTCAAAATTTCTTTTAAATCTTAGTAAAAATGTCAACTTTTGCTCAGTATAGCCATGATGCACTGTACTGACAACCTCAAAATGTTTTTAATTCACATTTAGCCAAAAAAAATACAGAAAATAAGAACCCAGATCGAACGTGCGAATTTGGTTCAAATGATTTTGTCCCCTCATCTTTACCCTGTATCAGGCCATATTTAAAAAATAAAATAAAATAAGCCGTTGTTAGCACCCTTTAGAACCGTGAAGGGACAGACGAATTCAAATGAAACCGAAATAATTTAAAAAATCCAAAATGACCTCCAAATGTACGATTAAGTTAAAAATTTTAACATTACGTTGCGGACGGTGTTGAATTCTGGTGCCAGTTTGCAGCGGATCCCCTCTCCCCCCTCCTTCATTTACATACTAGCAACAAGTCCCCCCCCCCCCCAACATACTGACTTTACAGTCCACACAAACAAGTCAATGGAATATTTTTATGACTAATGCTTCGGGGCATTCGTCCATCAATGCACAAGGACACACTAGCACACTAGCTGTTGTTGTAGGAATGCGCAATGTTTTCGGCCAAATTATCCTATACTAAACTGCAACACTACTGTTGCATGCGCACGGTAAAGCACCACACTACCTTTTCGGTGTAGGGGCTATTAGCTATGTCCCAAAAGTACCAGAACTTTTGAAGGGGTTGAAAGGAGATAGTGAAACCCTGGGAGTATAGGTTTGGTTAAAGGATCTATCTTTCTGTAGGCTACAACCAGCATTTTGGGGTACTGAGTCCCACACTCTGGGTTCCAACCTGCCAACAACGTTATGGGTTTAATCCAAATTGAGCAAAGGATGTTGCTGCCACCTACGTCACTTTACGACGTCTTTAGCCCGAGTAACACATGGATGCAGAGGAGTATCTTAAACCGGGTACCATTTTGGATAGCATATCGTATATAGAAGCTATCATTGCGGCGCTTTACTCGCCTAATGAATACCTTTTAAATAAGGTATTCTTTTACCCCCATTCCATTGGAATTTTCTGAGTTTCTTCCACAGAGGGCTAGGGTAGGCGAATGCCAGTTGCACACAAAGGTAGATCCTTTAACCTATCCAACCCTACATTGCCAGAGTTACACTATCTTCTTTCAACCCCTTCAAAAGTTGTGAGGCGGTTCTGGGACTTTTGGGACACCCTCTATGTTCGTTTCCCTTTAAGCAGAAAAGGGGCAGTTCGGAATTAGGCAACAGAGAACATTTCGGGGCAATATCTCATTCCCTTGTTCGCAGAAGGGGTATTTCAGAATCAACCTAGAATGGAATACACTGCCAAAAGAACAGTTAATAGTTACGCACACATCACCACGCAAGGGCTTAAATAACGAGAACGATTGGGGGGGGGGGGGGCCCCCCAAAAAATCTAAGAAAAGTTTTATTTATTCGCGGTTTTCTTTAAAGGTTTTTTTCTTTATGGCAGCACTGGTGATGCAAAGCAAAAACATACCTTAAAAATAAAGTGGTCGTACCTATATGTATAAATCGGCCCTGCATAATTTAAGGGGGGGGGGCATTCGTATGCGTAAATACATTTAAGGAGGGAGGGGCCCGAATTTTACGCACCTTTCCGTTTGCTAGTTAAATATACGACCACTTTCTTTTTAAGGTATGGTTATTTTTCAATAATTGCATAATGTGTGGCGCCATACAGAAAAAAACATTTGAAGACAACAGCAAATAATTACAATTTTTCATAGATACCAGTATCTACTGCAAGGGCAGTGGTGTGTGCATTAGGGGTGGCACGATAATCGATAGGCTAGTTCGATATTATCGCCATAAAATATTTTGTCGCCCTTTTTCGGATTTATCTAAGTATCGTGCAAACCTCTCGATGCTTAAATTGCCATATCTCGGAAACGGTAATATAGCTAGAAACAATCGGTTTGCGGCATTGCACACGGGATTACAAGGCCTCTCCAACCAAGTATGCAATACTGTTGCTAGCCACTTTACCTGACTGGAGAGTTAGTTTAATCAAACAATATTTAAAAAGTAGCAGCACAACTGCTAAATTGTTTCGACATGGTGAGGAAGTAATTAAGACAATTGAATGCATTTCATGTCTACTGGCCAAATGGCAAGTACCACACAATTCACATTCGTGAAGGTTGCACTGTATGCTTCACTAAAGGTTTTATTTTTTTAATTAACAAAACTAAAATGCTTATTCCAGCCTCAACATGTTTTATCGAGATAATATCGATTATCGCGATAATTAAAAACGCTTTATCGGGATAAAAAACATTTTGTATCGTGCCACCCCTAGTGTGCATAACTATTAACTTGTGGCAGTGTATTCTAGCTTGATTACGAAATCCCCCCCCCCCCCCCTTCTGCGAACAAGGGAAATGAGCGTCCTAAGCTGTTTGGGGTCTTTCAACAGTGCATGAAATAATTTTCAAAAAGATTAAATGGAAGAAATATGCCTATCTACATGTTTTATATAATTAGTTTATCTAGTAATATCCGTAATATCCAAATTACATAGTTTTGACATATTTTGCACCAAAGCGTCATTACTGTCTGCTGTCCCAACCTGCAGTGTCATGCAAACCACATTGAATTTGAAATGTTAAAAACTATAATTGTTTAATTACACTTCAACAAAATTAATGCACAGTCTTAAACCATAGCTTTTAAAAAAAGATTATTGTTCAACTAACAATAATAATCTTTTTAAAAAAGCTATGGTTTAAGACTGTCTGCATTAATTTAACGAGTTTCTGTGATCAAATGTCCTTGTCCTTGTTTATCATCATTACCATCGTGTGATGATCGTGTGTCAATAGTTGAGCATTGTATACAGAAAGGCAATGGTTAGGAAGAGCATTATTTTTAGAGGTAGATTCTCCACTTAGGTCTAATTTATCTTTCTACAATGACACACATCGTTCTGAAGGCACACATGTGTGAGGTGTATCACTATTCATTTCACTGAATTTGGACTTTATAAAATGCTTTCCACTGGATTGCATGCACTTTTACCATTTGGGAGTAACTCACTGATTAATCAAATACTGAAAAAATAGACGATTTCCCTACAGAATGTCAGCCGAGATAAGTGTGATTTCGGCCAAATTTAAACCTTGTTAAAATGTGTGCCCTTCAGAGTCTGTTCATAAGCCAAGGCTATTACCAGAATATAAACGTTTCAAAGTAAGAGTTCTGGCTGTTTGTGTTGTATACAGATGTGCTTGTTTTAAGAAAGGTATTGCTTACACAGAACTTTCAGAATTTCATTTTGTTTAATTCTGCAAAGGTATATTTTATGTTGTGCTTCGCTGAACAGAGACTGGCGTACATTTGCAAAGAATCTTTTAGAATTGTTTTAAGCAGGCAGCTCGTGCGCATGGAAGAGAGTTATAGTGTCAATGGACATTCACGTGTTCATCTACCTGATGATGAATGTTTTGGTCCTTTCGACAATGATTCAGCCTTCCCATTTGAAAATCATATGACAGCTATTAAAACACCTGTAAGTAGTCACCATAATGGGTTACACCAGGTTGCTATGCTTTGTATGGAAAATGAAAAGTCCTATTAATTGTAACATTCCAAAGCACAAGTATGACGGTGGTCCCACCGCTTTGCATAGATCTTATTACGAAGAGTACACACATTTGATCACTCCAAATTACAAGATAAGCATTCAAAACAAGTGGTCCTGGTCAAGAACATTGTTGCATCCTCATTCACAACCATTTGCTTTGCTCTTCTTTTCTCATTGAAAATCTTTTTTTGATAATCCATTCGATAGTTCACTTTTTATCTATTGGTAGAGTGAAACACAGAATGAAGGTATTTTTTGAATTGCCAATCTTTCGGAAATGTGCCCGTCTACCTGTAATTGATAGTGAACCAATTGAATTTCTTATACCATTTGACTGTATTTTGATAAAATCCCATTAACAATTCATCTGCGTACCTGTAACTGAGTATATGTCAGCCATGCAAAGAAAATGTCTTTGTTATCGGGCCAGTTTGGTTTCATAATCGTGCAACCATTCACTTTATTTTTGCTGAATTGCAAAACGGGCAAATCAAAATAAATAAAAAAATCATTTCGATACACCCAGATTTATTGTATTTATTAAGACACGGGAAATCAAGTTGATTAAAAGCGAAGCAGTTCCCTGTACCTCAACTTTTTTCTACTTGCCTTCTTTAGTCATATTAAATTTTTTTATACATACAACTCGGAACAATTTTAGATATCGACCTGAATGTAGCAACATTCTAAAGCTTTCAAAAAATCAGTCAGTGGTTCGAATGTAATAATTGGTTAAGTTTTGGTGGAGTTATTGAAAAAAAAAAAAGCACTTAACAATATGCACTTAACCGTTTGAGTAGCACTCGCGTGGAAATCCAACAATTTACTTTTCATGACTTCAGTGAGTGTACTAAATCTGTTGCAGCATATTTTATACAGATATAAAGTTCAAAAAATGACACTGATCCCCATGACTCATTTTTGAGAAATTGATAAAAGCAAGTAATGTAATAATAAGCCACTAAATGTGCATGATGGAATTAAATTAAAACCTCGACGTTTCGAGTTTATCCAAACTCAAATTATATGTTACAGTATTATATGTTACAGTAAGCCCCTGTTACGAAATGAAAGGGAACCTAACAAAATATTTGTTTTGACTATATTTCTTTATATCAGGATATACTGAACATATTTTTAAAAAAGCCACTTTTATCGTAGGCTGACCTTTAAAATAAGTTATCGTATACATTAGGGAATTGTGATAATGTAACCTATTAGGCCTGCATTGTATGTATCGATATGTACCTCTAGCAAAAGTTTAAAAACCGTGAACAGGAAGGTACAATTAGCACAAATTGACGTGCTATGTCTCGCAGAAGATGTCTCACGGCAGGTAGAAATGGTGACAATCACAATCACGCTATGGAACGTAAGTGGCCGATGACACCAATGACATAAATGCAATCATTTATGCCAATCAAAAGGAAGCAATGATTAAAGTTGGTTTGGTTTGACCAATACATAAACGGAACCTAATCTTGGCGGCTACAAGCTGAGAGCCATTCCTGGACAGTGCTTTTAAAACCGCAACTTACTGCTGTATTGTTTGTCCCACAAGGCTTGCCAAGCAACAAACAATCACAGACTTAGAGTTGGAAGGGCGTCTGAGGTAACAAGGCTGAGATCAATTTCCAGAGGACCAGAAGGGTCCAGTTTCGTTGCAGCATTTGCATGCTCATTCCCAGCTATCCCAACATGTCCAACATGTCTTATGCTTATGTTCATTGGTTCCGTGGGTTGTACGCCGCTAAGGACTTCTGCGCACTCATCGAATCACTAAAGATGATAAACTGCATGCCACAAAAGTCAAGAATCCACTTAACAGCTAGATCGAGTGTCTGAAGCTCTGCTGAAAACGCAGAATAGCCTGATCTGATAGAAGGCGACAGGACGGCGAGCCTACTTTTACGTTCCTGGTTAGTTGTGGCCCATCATCAAAATTTGTTCGTGTGGAGAAATCAAGTTATTTTCCACATTTAATCTGCAGAATAGCATACCTTACGTTCAGCAGGAGTACAACAAGGAAATGGATTTGTATCTTGACGTCGATAATGTGTGCTTGCTGCTTGACAAGACCAAACTGCAATTTACTACTTGTGGAACAGAAAATAAAACTGGTAGCTGATCCAGTGTCATTCCCTGCTGCACTCGTTAGTACTGATGGAAATGATAGCAATGATTTGCCAGTGCTTGTTCAATGAAAGTGCGGCCAAAAATGTTTGAAATACGGGAATGAATGTTCACACGAACATTGCTGAAACAGCTACTAGAGAAAAAAAAAACCCTTACCTATTAGCTGGTGACAAATACACGACTTCATGAACTGCAACTGCGACTCAATTGTTGCAATTACTCCTTATCCTAGTCAAACTCAAATAACAGAAGTAGTGCAAGCTATTATTGAAAAGTATGACTACCTCAAAGAAAAGATTGGTAGTAGTTTTAAAAAATGTGCGACGCAATTTAACGGACCCATAAATAAATAGACATAAATCGCTGGAAATAATATTAAGGAAAATTGGAAATTAGCCAACAGCGAAAATCATACACTAGAAATTACGTAGTTCAGTAAGCCACCTTTATGCACTAAGGTTTCGTCCGAGTGGCATGACCCGGATTCGAACCGGCTACCCAGTTTGCTCTCAGATCACTTGCATAGCGCCTTAATCGCTATGACCACACCCTCCACTGGCTTTTATTTTTTATAAAGATAACTCATTGAACCCGTTATTAAGGTCACAACCGTGACCAGGGCTCCATTGCCAGTGGAGGATGTGGCCATAGCGATTAAGGCGCTATGCAAGTGATTTGGGGTCGAACTGGGTAGCCGGTTCGAACCCGGGACATGCCACTCCGACGAAACGTAAGTGCATAAAGGTGGCTTACTGAACTACGTTATTTCTAGTGTACGAGTATCGCTGTGGGCTAATTTCCAATTTTCCTTAATTTAAAGGACTCACCAACGTCATAGCAAAAAAACTGTCGAAGTGCCTATCAAGACAACCCTGCCAGATTGTCGCATAAAGTTTACAAATTAGCAAAACGTGAAGAAGTGAATTTGGAGCCAAAGGTTCCAGAAGGTGAAACAGAACCATCAGTTACCATAAGGAATGGATCAGCAGCAGGGCCGTAGGAAGCATATGACAAGTGGTACCGCCGAACCAAATCAGTTAGGGAGTCTGGGTTAGCGCTGTAAAGCTTGCGTATCGTGGTCCTGGGTAGACCCCCGGAAGCTGAAGCATTTTCTGACACTACAGAGTCTTATTTGGCTTCTGGAGGATATGTTTTGAAAGAATTTGTGGTGGATGGCGGAACTTTTAAGAGGATGTTCCCTTTTTTTCTGTCAGTTGTAGTTCGCCCATACCGTATGGAGTGCATTTTCCCGACCAACAGGCGTGACTTTTCAGTCGTTGACTAAAAGGTCCCCCCACCTCCCCACTTTCGGTCCTGATGCTACTCTGCACTATTAAGTGTAAGATTTGAATGGGAAGAGAAAGTTTATGTGTTCATATAAACCTTTAATATCTTCAAATTACGTGAGGTCGGCCAGAAGTCCAGGGTTCGAGTCCCAGTCGGGGCAGTTGTCTTTTCTTTCTCAGATTAGTCGTATCTTGTATTCTAACAAGACCAGTCTTTAAGGCATACTGGTTGCTTAGTAAATTCTTTACATTGTGATTTATTCTTTATTTACGTGAGGTCATTTTAGGACCTTACCCTATGTAACTAGTAATGCCCCCCCCCCTCCCTCCATAGATCTGCCACATCCCACAGGGGGGGGGGGGGGAGATGAGGCTTAATGGCGCGTCGACAGCTTGGTCATTAGCGCCAACCTCAGTCACAGTGCAGTAGTCCGGGTAGCCAATGCACCACACATTACAGAGATATTATTCAAACCCCTAATCTAAATCTTGTCATACATCCCACAGGGTCACATTAATGAAGCTTCCCCCTTATGTGTGTAGGTGATGTGTCCTAATCTTTTTTACAAAACTGACTTTTCAGAAATATGCAACGGTTGGCTCCTGTGTTGGGCTTTATTCAACGTTTGGTGCTGACCACTCGCTGAAGCCTACTTTGGATAGCGTCATGTTTTGAAGCGTGCCTTTTACTTCTTTTCCCTAAAAAACTCCCCTAGGTCAAGCTCATAGTAGGGTGTGGAAAATTGAAGGAAAACCTCATATCACATCACACAGGCGTGTTACAGCAGCGCGTCAAAGGGTTGAAGACAGCATCCGCATTTTGTGTCTTTAGACGTGTGTGTATTTTAAAAGCGTGTGCCGAAAAGTGGTACGGCAAATGCCGCACCAGCCGTATCGCTTCCTACGGCCATGATCAGCAGGAATTTCTCAGGAAAGCAACTAGACGAAACTATGAGAAGATAAAGAACAAAATGGACATAACCTTTCCAATGCGAAGACAGTTGATAAACAAAGATGCCACATTGGAAGAATGGAACGAAGCATTCCCAAGCATGTTTCTTTCTTGCAAGAGAAATGTTAAATGAATTCAAATGCCTGATGAACTTAAACATAGACGAAAAGTTTAAGTCAACGTTTACCAAAATGATGTCAGGAATTTTCAGTAAATCCCAACGACAATCCCAGCAAGCTCAATCCATTGCTGGTCCTCTGCTAAAGATGAACAGTGCCATTAAGAGAAACACTAACAGAAAGCTGTCTTGTACCACGAATTCATCTCTGCATTGCATCTGTTTCCTGTCCTTCTCAATGACAAAAGTCCTCCTTGGATATTGCACCAAGTATGCAAACATTTATGGGTTAGTTTTTTTTTCTCTTGTCGGGTGAAGCACTTGTGATAAATTATAATTTACTATTAAATAAGGAGATTACATAATTTTTTTTAATTGTTCCTGGCAAAGGCCCACGTTCTACACCCAAACGTACACCTCTAGCTGTCACTGACTACAAGAAAAATAATGTTGGTGTAGATCCCGGTGACCAGTTGCTGTCCTATTACCATTGTCAAAGAAAATCCCTCAAGTGGTAGGAAAAAATCTTTTTCTATCTTTTCATCACTGCAATTGTGAACAACTTTCTGTTGTACTGCAAAGCACAAAATTCTCCAAAGCAAATGCCACTTGTGCATTACATAAAAACCATAGCGGAAAAATTAGCATTAAAAGCAGGCGTGCCTGCTGGTGGGGAAAACACTACAGCAAATTTGAGTGGCCGTCTTGTTGGACGACACTTCCCAATCCATATTCCAGCAACTGCCAAGCGAAAGAAACCATTGAGCGTGTGCCATGTTTGTTCCGAAAAAGCTAAGCGGTTGACCAGAAAAGCTGCACGCAAAGAAACAACACGTTACTATAAAGACTGATGTTCCTTTGGGTATAGGTCTTAACTTCAAAGTTTATTTAAAAGTAGAACTCTTGAGGGAAAATCACTGGTATAGCCTAGACTATACGGTGTATTACGAGACATAAAAAACGCCACAAGCCTCGCCCGTCTAAAGAATTAGCGCTTGGTCCCCAAGCTGTTGCGTAACTCGTGAGAAAAGAAAAAAAGAAATCTTTTGGGTGGACAATCAAGTGAAGCGGAACTGAGCTTCCGAGAAAAAGAAGGCCTCGGTTTCTCGTGTGATTTGAGGCGGCTAGGGGACCCCTGCTTCTACTAACGTTTTATAGCGCCTAGCAACAATATAGAAAAGTGGAGGGGATGGTTGGGGTACCAAATGACGATTGAAATCTGGAACTTTTTAATTAAAATAGGTAGGGATAGAAGTTTGGGACTCGGCGTAGGCCATCTGAAATTTCCTGCGGAGCCAACCCAACGCATCCCATGCGGTTAATTCAGAAATGAGGCACGAAGCAAATCAAATACTTTTCTCTTCCGTGTACAAGAAGGTGGAGACCACTTCGCAGGGTTCGATGTTGCGATCCAAAATGTTATGATCAACAATATTGATAACGTTAAAAACTCGCTATTGCACTACGTTCATGGGTTGATGGTACACATCATACAGGTAATGCAGTATGTTCTGGACCGAATCAGGGAGAGACGTTAAGTATAGCACTATCGTGAATCCACCTATCTTAGATTATAGCACAACTGAAGCTGTATGTAACTATGTTAATGAAGTAGTGTAAGAGTTAGCCCTCATTCCACTATTATATTAATTTCAGGAGGCACCCGCCACGCCATGGGCAAAAAGTGCAAGATGAACAGGGAAAATGTCTGCGCCCAAAAAAAGTTCTGCCGCGAAGACGACCGGGAGGAGCCCCCACCGTCAGCTTATGCATAACTGCGAAGAACGGTGGAGAGAGGCTCACGAAAGAAGTAGAGGAATGGTACGTGTCTCGATTTGGATTTCATTCATATTATGATTATTATTATTATTTTTTTTTTTTGGGAGGTTTCCTAGGCACACATGAAATGACGTTCGTCTACTGAAAAATTGGAAATGTAAAGCAAGAATTTCAATCCAGGAAATTTTATTCAACTGGGCACTGGGCCTGCTGAATCGTACCAAATCACTTAAAAAATGTGGAATAAAACGAATTCTGAGACTGCGTATTGTAGATCTACACATGTTGTAATTGGATGGAGTCCGTATACAACTGATTGGCAAGAAAATTAATAAAGGGACAATTGCTTTCTTAGTTGGAGACAATCTAGCATCTCATTTGATCGGTGAGTTCAAAGAAAATTTGAGGAAGTGGAATTTGCAAATTTTGTTGCTCAGCAGATTCTGATATCCAAAATGATGAAAGGGGTATTAGTGAAGCTGACCTACTGACAAAAAATATGTACACAATGATATAAATGCTGGAAGGACTCCAAGACACATAGGACTGAAACAGAACTCGCCGTTGAGCGAATTACATTATTTCCACGTTGCGGACAGCCTTCCCGCTGATATCTCGCACGATTTGTTGGAAGACATTGTTCCTTTTGAAATTAGCTTTGTGTTGCTGAAGTTCATTAAAGACAAAGCACTTAGCATAGAAACGATTAACGAACGCATCACCAACTTTCCTTACACAGGCAGTGACAAAAGGAAGAGTTGTCTTCCTATACCTGATAACTTTTTGAGAAAAAAAGAAGCACTGAATCAGAAATATCAGCAGGGCCGGGATAACTTTTTGAGAAAAAAAGAAGCACTGAATCAGAAATATCAGCAGGGCCGGGCCAACTGGGAGCCCTGTTCAAGCTAACTGGGGCATAAAAATCAGATTTTTTAAACATCACCTGTGCACCATTTTAAAATTCTTTTAATTTCATTAAAGAAATATTTCCTAACGTAATTTATGCTTCTTTACGCCCCTTTTTATTTTTAATTTAACACAGTCAACTTCCGTAATGTCCTGCCAAGGAATTAAAAACGGAGGCGATTGTTTGAACAGGATGCTTACGCTTAACAGTATTGTTATTGGACCTGCTCGCCTGCGCTGGTAGTGGAATTTGCCATCAATATTTTGAAAGCATACGAGTCATTAAAGGCCCTATCGCTGTCGTCAAATAAAAAAAGCAGCAAATTGTACACAACCGATATGACTTGTGGCCAGTCACCAGTTGCTTGCATGAGTAAGAAAGTAGTCAAAAAAATACGACTTTGGAGTTTTCGCAGAAAGACAAAAACAGAAAACGTAATGAAGAAGACAAAAAACTTGGCGCCTGTATGCAGGCCTTTATGAAAGCTGAAAACAGCCAAAACGTAGTCAAAAAGCGAAATCTTCCTATTTCTGTTCCCACAAAGGAGGGTGTGACGCCAAGCTTACAACTTTCCAACACTGAAGATGAAAATGTACGAACAGAAAACGAAGCTGTCTCAAAAGATAGTTGTGTATCAGAAGACTAAAGGAACAAGAAAACGTAAGTGATAATTATTTTAATTTTGCTAAAGAGTGGCCTACTGATCCAGCATTGTACAAAAAAGGTACACTTGATGATCCTTTACGTGTCCAAATTGTAAAGCATGGACCTTGTCACCCATACGCATCAAATTTTAACTTTTCTCTTAATAGTAGACAATACCCTACGTTTCATAACAAATTTCTTCAAAACAAAAAAAAAAATATCGTGAGAACATGGCTCCCCCTCACAGATATAGCATTTCTTTTTGCCTGCTGATCACTTAGGCTCGCTGTATCAGCCAAATTTTTCCGAATTTGGAGTTAATGATTGGAGTCACCTAGGACAAAAAAATTCACAAACACAAAATCGCTCCAAATCCCCTAAATACAATGATTGTTTGGAAGATTTGGAAACAGGGCAAACTTATAGATGAAGAGTTGAAAAAAACAAATTAACACCCGCAGCAGTGAATTAAGACAAGTATTTCACAATACATCGAAGATGTAGTGTTTCATACGTCGAAACAAAACAACATTTAGCGGCAGCGATAGCACAGAACATCAATCATGTGGCAATTTTCTTGCTACAATGAAACTACTAGGAAAATACGACCACTATTAAGAGCATACTTAGAGAGGACACAACACAAAAAAAGGAAAGTGTCTACTTTAGTCACAAGATTCAAAATCAAATTATAGTTATAGCTAGTGATAAGTAACTAACAGTATAAAGGACGGGAAAGCCAAAGGCTCACAAGAAATAACTAAATACAGATGCAAACCTATTTACGTTGCCTTTTGGACTTATATGTCAGACTGCCTGAGCGGGGAATCGAACCCAGGACCTTTGAAATCAAAGGCCAAGGTCCTACCGCTGAGCCAGACTGACACTGACACGTTTAAGTGTTCCATTCGTTTCACTTGGAGGATGGCGCGGCAAATAAGCGTCCCTCCAGTGGCGATTGGAAAGTGTTTGTTTATATGTATATATGCACGTGTTAAATGCTGCATATGGACGTTTCCTTTAAAAAAAAAGAAAAAACAAAAAAAGAAGGCCGTGTCAGTCTGGCTCAGCGGTAGAACCTCGGCCTTTGATTTCAAAGGTCCTGGGTTCGATTCCCCGCTCAGGCAGTCTGACATATAAGTCCAAAATGCAAAGTAAATAGGTTTGCATCTGTATTTAGTTAACAGTATAAAGTTAAAGATAAAAGAAACGAAATATTTTGCTGTTTTAGCAGACACCACAACCGATACATACTGCATATGAAGACCAGCTGTTTTTTGTGATTAGATAAGTGAAATTAAATCAAAATTTACCAACAGTAACAGTAGTTGAAGATTTCACTGGTTTTTTTAGCCATTGAAGGCGCAACAGGATTAGAGGGAAAAAATCTCAAGCACCTGAAAAATCACGAATAAAAAGTAAAAAAAAAAAAAAAAACACCGCCCATTCGCATCAAATTTTGTTAGTACCACTCCTGAGAACCACTTATTAATTTTTAGCGGCCTTATCTGAAAATAAAATTGTCGTGATGCAAGTTGTGAATTGAACTGCGAGTGAATTACATTGGAGGCATAGGTGCAGAACATTGAACATCCTTGGTGGAGGGATAAGGCAGTTCAGGTGAGGGTAAATACAGTGTCAGGGGGTTCTCGAGGTGTTCCCTGTGCACCGGGAACCGTAATACACGATGCACTCCCCTATCGCTCCCGAGTTTTTGAGCAAATAAGGTTGCCGGTTAACTCCTGAGCTGCACCCTCCACGCTCGTCCGACCTTCGAATTTGTCATGACTGCTAGTGATTGAACTTGTATCCTAGTCTGGATTCTGTCGTTGTTATTAGAACTGAATATTGTGAGTCCAGCCAAAAATGGTGGGGAAATTATTATGAAGTAGCATAGTTTAAGTGTACACTAACAATATACAACGATCCTCCGGCCTTTCTCCCGGATTCATTAAAACATTTCACTCGACTCATGGGTCCGTAGGGACTCGTAACCAACGCTCTGACTACCCACGAGAGGGGAGACCATCGTCAGGTACTACGTCTATCTTTATCCATAACACCTAATCCGAACTCAGGGGCCCAATGATCTCTGACATTTTTCATAAGGTTTCAGTTCATAAATAAACTATAGCTTGTGCCTACTGTTTCATTTCTCTTTGTTCATGTTATTAAGTCTTGCTTCTTTATTTTGCAAGACTTGTTTTCAAGACTTGTTTTCAAGACTTGTTTCTTGATATTGTGCAATTCGCTTGCGGAAACTGATGACCAATGTTATAATAAATAAATAAATTTGTTGCGGTGGTCGGTCAGTGGCACCTGTCATTTGTTGGCGTATTGTGGTTTGTTGTCACGTCAATACAAATATTTAAGAGTGGTTATCTTTTATTAAATTGTGAGGTACTTACTGGTAGATTATGACTTGTACGTTTAGCCATGTTGTTTGGGGAAAAAAAACAAGTTTACCCCATACGTTAATTTCTTACGAGATGTAATACCAACATCACATCAAACATATAACGACATATACAAACACTAGTTTACTGACAGTTACTACTCAAAAAAACAGAAAAGGAGTTTTGTCCTGGTTTTGAATGAATATTTCGGCTTTTTGCCCTTCCAACTGTACAGAAAAAAATATGAATTCGTTTGAATATTGTTACACACAAAGCTTTAGTCCCAAGTGTTTTACTGGTCCAAAGGTTTGTGCCTCAAGTATACAGACACACTAAACACAATCCAGAAGCGTTCTGATAATAAGCGCAAAAAGGGAGTATTAGAAAATGCTTACAGCCATTTTTTAAGTAGGTGTGTGAAACTAGTCAGAGATGAGAAAAAGACTGTTTGATGCATGAAATGGTTATTAGAATTGAAGCTTCATTGAAGAAGCTATCAGCAAGTTACCACCTAAGCAACATGTGGCCGTTTGCCACTGCTCTTTACTCGCATTTTAAAACCTGGTTCTAAACTAAGGAGTGGCTCGAATGCTTACTGATGAGGGTAAAGAACTCAGCCTTTTACCGACAGAAAAGAGACCACGAAATATTGCTGGTGCTAACAAGAAGAATGTTGCACAATTATATCAAAAGCATAAATGCAGTGTTATGCCGTACAATTGAATACGAAATGTAGAAAATAGATCAGCATGGGTGAAACTGTTGAAAGAGTAAATAGTGACTTGATGAGGTGTCTTATTTTGTACTACAGCATTTTTTTCCGGTATATGTTAAGTTGAACAAACTTAAGTACACTAATTAGTCAACACTGCCCGGACCAAAGGATTTTACTTCCCAAAGAAAAGTTGGTTTGATTCTCAAGACAAGCAAAAACTGGGGTTTCTAACTAAAGTTTATGTGAAGCCACTGTACTTTGCCTGGCAGTGGCAGCTGATTTTAGTCTACGAGTGAAGGTTACAAAATGCAGCTCGTGAAATGTTTGAAGAAGCGGTTGTGACGGGTTGCTCGTTTCATTACGCCCAGGTAAGCATTCGAAAATCCATCTGAAGAACAGGGCCAGTGATAAGATACCATTCCCTGGGTCTGGTATAAACTGGGTCTCGAGGCCCCCTTTTTTGGCTATAGGGTTGGGGGGACAGTCACGAGCTGCAGAGCGGCCCCCGTACTATAAACCAAGAGGGCCTGCAGCCAGCCCTATTAAAAATATTACTTTTTTTCTCTCGCAAAATATGCGATCACTCATCTAACTCATTTTCTTTCTAGGCACTTTGGAAAAAGGCTGCTAAACTTGGGTTGCAACAGGCGTAAGACAGCATAACTCTGTTAGGAATGCGATACGACGTTTTATAGTTATACCATTACTACCACACACCAGGTCTCCCGAAGCTCTAGAATACCTTGGTGAAGACTGACGACTCCTGTTCAATTTCACAGAGTTGAGGCTTTTCCACGCATGTGTAACTCAACAGTGGACAGTATCCACAAGCCCAGAAACTGTATCAGCTTATGGTTGCAAAAATAAAGAACAAATAATGCGGTTGAGGTGTTTCACAGGACACTCTTGACAAGGGTTGGACCAGTCCATGACAACATCCCTTTCTTGAAGTATGCATTGTATTCCAACTAATACATTTACTTCATACGTGAATGAACTAGTTCCTATTTTAAGGACACACCAATTGTTTTCTGGAGTTGAAAACGATTATTTTTAGTAAGTGTAAATTTGAAAAGTAACTTTTTCGTAGTTTTAAATAAAAAGTCTTGCAAGATCACTGGGAAATAAACCTCCAAAGTTTGATAGAATTATTATTATTGTGCATATCATGCGTACTTAAATTTGTGAAAGCCCCTTTTTGTTTACTTTTTGTCCTTGGTCTGTTCCTCGAAACCATTAAAAAAAAATATTTAGGCAACCGCCTTTGTTCATTTCATTAGTTCTATGCCGAGATATATCCGATTCATTACAAAGCTACGCCCAGAAAAAACAAAATCTTACCGGCCTGGGGGGATGAGGGGCGTACATCGTTTCTTCTGCCTGGGAACTAGCAATGCTGTGTTTCCCTGAAGGTTTTTACCTGTATTTCTCTGGAGGTTGGAGGTTGCTTGTAGCCGCCAGCGTTATAACCTGATTGCGCCTCTTAGGGTACTTACCTCTCTCTATAAAAGTGCGAAAGGCAGGCATAATTTTTCCTCTCAATACTGTCAGGCGGTGACTCAGGAGGGGAGGTATGGTGGGTACGGTTGTGTATGTTTTCCTAGGCAAAAAACAATTTTCAGCCGACCCCACCCCCAAGCCGGCAAAATTGTGTTTCTTATTGCCGCTGGTAAACATTCAAAACTTGTGAATTTTTGCATTCACAGACAGACCTCGACAAAGTTAGCTGTCTTCCCCCGAAAATGTAAAAAACTTCACACTTTTATTCAGAAAACGACAAAAAAACAGTTGAATTTGGATCTCTTTCGTAAAATGTGGTGGCCCAGAAAAGGGCCATTTGTTTAATGAAGAGTCATGGTGATAAACTTGTTTCTGTTTCTGAGTGCTTAAAGGGGGTTGATGACACATCTAACTGTTACGATGGGGCACAGACGTGTAGTTCGTTGGCTTGCTTCGTCATCTGTCTAAAGTAGTGGGACCTGAAGTTGTGAAATGCCTATGACGTGGAGATTGCCCTTAATTTACGTTTGGATAAGACTTTACCGTTTAAGCCGACAAACGAACCTTTAAACAGAAATCCACGGCATCAGCCAATGTGCGAGCAAGGCTCGTTGGGTGTTAATAAATTACATGCAAAAGAAGATGTGTCATTTGAAGAGTGGATTCAGCGGCACCTACAGAACATGATTTAGTACGCTACGTCTTGAATCACTTAGGTGTTGCAATGGTGACGCAACGAAGAAATCGCCGAGGCGCACATCGACTGCGATACAACCTTCTTGCGAACAAGCGCTCAAGACTGTGACCTGCGCCACTCACCAGCGTGTTACGCATTTTAGTATACCTTTGCCAAATGACGACATCGCTGGTATTAATTCTTGCTCGTATTATTCTGACCCTCAAACTAATGAGCAGAATGTTACCTAGCTGAATGGACCTAGCTGACCACGGCCCCCCCATGGCTGCTGTAATGTGGAAGTGAAGAGAGGGGGGGGGGGGATTGAGGCTTAATGGCGCGTCGACAACTTGGTCATTAGCGCCAACCTCAGTCACAGTGCAGTGGTCCGGGTTGCCACTGCACACACATTACAGAGATGTTATTCAAACCCCTATTCTAAATTTTGTCATACATCTGTACCTCCTGCAAAAATTGAAAAACACCGGACAGGAGGACAGACCTATCGCCCAACTGACGCGCAATGTCATGCGGAAGATGGAAACGACGACGAACACCATCAAGATGGCGACAATCAACAAGTAAGTGCCGGACCGTAAGTGGCCGTCGACACCAATAACATTCAGGAGGGACAACCCCCCGCAAAACGAAACAGTGAGTAAGTCGGGTGTGACCAATTCGCAAACGGGCCAACACAACCTCCTCACGGCGACTGCGGCGACACGCCGAGTGCCACTCCTCGACGGTCCCTTTAATGGCCCGTAATTTGTTACCGTCGTGTCCGTCCCACAAGGTCTGCCAAAAAGCGTGTAACCTCAGACGCAGAGTTGGAAAGGCATCTGAGGGAACAAGGCTGAGATCCCTACCGAGAGGGCCAGAAAGGGCCCCTTTCGCAGCAGAATCAGCTTGTTCATTCCCTGCTATCCCAACATGGCCCGGGATCCAGCAAAAAAGCACGATTTTCCGCTGGCCAGGCAAGCGGGAAAGCAAAGCTTGAACACGTTGTGTCAAGGGGTTCCGAGGATCGTAATTCGCCAAGGACTCCAGGGCACTCATGGAATCGCTGAAGACAATGAAATGGGTGCCCTGAAGGCCAAGGATCCATTCCACCGCCAAACCAAGAGCCAAAAGCTCTGCAGAGAACACAGAATAGCCTGATGGAAGGCGATGGGCAACCGTTACTCCCTTACACACACAAGCACACGCCACGCCAACGTCTGACTTCGACCCATCAGTAAACAGGCGCTGATAACCGGCGTACTGAGAACTCAGCCGCCGGAACTCCTGTAAGTACCTTGCTGGTAGAGTGGAACCCTTCGGGAGGGACGCCAGAGCAAAAATGAAACTGCCACCTGGGACAAGCCAAGGGGCAACTGGCATTCTCCCAAGCCTCAAGACGCAGGGCATTTCAAAGGCTATTTCCTGACAGGACTGCTGGAGCCTATCGCGGAAATCGCCCTTACCCACCCTGCGTCTACCGACTCGCAAGTCTGGCCCAAAAACCATGGACCAAGCAGGACTGGATTGCACAGCACGTAAACGCACAGCATACTGAATGGCAAGCTGTCGCCGACGAATGGCCAAAGGTGGCTCCGAGGCCTCAGCATAGAGGCTGACCACTGGAGAAGTTCGAAATGCCCCAGTCGCCACACGCAGGCCACTGTGATGCACAGTGTCCAACATCTGGAGAGTGGAGTCACTAGCCGAATCATAGACCATACACGCATAATCAAGTTTGCTGCGGACAAGGGCACGGTAGAGGCGCAACATGGCAGCGCGATCGGCACCCCATGAAGTGCCCGACAGGACCCGCAAGATGTTAAGCGCCCGCAAAGCCTTGTCTTTAAGCTGACGTAAGTGTGGAAGCCAAGACAACCTGGAATCGAACACCAGGCCCAGGAAACGTGCCTGTGGGACAACAGGAATTTGTGCCTGTCCCAAGTACAGGCAAGGATCCGGGTGCAGCGTTCGTTGGCGGCAAAAGTGGATGCACACAGTCTTGTCCGGAGAAAACCGGAAACCATTACTTACCGCCCAGGTCTGGACTTTGTTAATTGCCAGCTGTAGCTGCCGCTCGCAGGTCTGCATGCGAGCTGCCCGAAAGCGCAGGCCGAAGTCATCGACAAACAATGACTGGGGAACAGCAGCTTGCTGAGCAATGGGGTTGATCCCTATAGCAAACAAGATGACACTAAGAACACCTCCCTGAGGCACACCATTCTCCAAGACAAAGGGGCGGGAAAGAGTCGCCCCGACACGAACGCGAAAAGAACGGCCTGAGAGGTAGGCAGAAAGCAACAGTGGCATCTGTCCCCTCAAGCCATAGTTACAGAGATTACGGAGAATCCCATAACGCCACGTCGTATCATACGCCTTCTCCAAGTCAAAGAAAACCTGAACCAGATGTTGACGCAGGCGAAAAGCCTCCCTCACATCCGATTCAAGGGCAACCAGATGATCGATGGTTGACCGAAACCGTCGAAAGCCGCACTGGGACGCAGAGAAGAATCCCCGTGATTCCAGCACCCAGACCAACCTCTCACCAACCATCCGTTCCATAAGTTTACAGACACAGCTAGTCAGAGCGATTGG
>JAHWFP010212369.1:0-16342 GCA_023313725.1 Lithobius niger | reverse complement strand
ACGCAGGGGTACGGTGGGCTTATTCTACCCCCAGCCCACAGGGGGGGCCGCATTGGAGATCTAGGTCGGCTGCCGTGAGTGGTCGAGTGGTGGCCGCGTATCGCGATATGGAAATGTCGAATTTCAGGACTGTGAAGAATCTAATGCATAACTGATGAATGAAATTTCAAATTGGGGGGGGGGGGGGCGGTACGGAGGCTTAATGACGCGTCGACAGCAAGGTCATTAGTGCCAACCTCAGTCACAATGTAGTGGTCCGGGTTGCCAAAAGGATTATTCGAGGAAAACTCCTGCAAAAAAGTTTAAAAAAAACAAAAACTTTTAAATGGAGAAAACTTGTTGCCAAAAAAAATATCACATTACTGCAAAAAAATAATCTCTATCTCTCACTTCTAAAATACACAACAATAATTGTTGAGTGTTGGGTAAAACGTGTTTGTTTACGGCTACAAATTCAATTTTTTTTTTTTATATACAAACGGCGGTGTGTTATTTTGCACACCTCCGACTGGAAGGACAATGATTACATTGGTCGCCCCATATTGATTTTACAGCCTTCTTCATTTTTCCGTTAGAACCATTCACATTTTTTTTTTTTATCCAAAATCAATTTTTCCCGGAAAGAAACTTGTAAGAACAAATTGATTTCTAGATGAAATCGAAGATGTAGAAACAATCTCCTAAGAGGCCAAACTTAGTAGAATACTGCCAACTGCGAACAAACGGGCGGGTCCCACACGACGCACCAACGATACGGAAGGAAGGCCTCTACTTAGAGGTGAAGCTTAACCAGATGATGAAGGGGAGGCGGCCCCCCCCCCCCCCGGGCGCTCAACTGTTACGTGCCCTCACACGCGTGGTTAGGCTCCACCTCGAAGCAGAGACTGCCTGCTCTCTCTGACGTGGTTCCAGATGGGTGCTCTCCTGTTTGCACGTTTGGAAGGGGGTTTTGTGGCACAAAGACATCTTGGTCATCAGCGTGGGGGCGCGGACTTGTTTCGACACGGAGTTATGATAACTCCGGAATTTTTTTAAATACTGACCCCTGTGTGGACCAGAATTACAGTAACTCCTGTTTCTTAATTTGCTTTATAAGTTTTAACTAATCCAGAATTGTGGTAACACGGAGTTACCGACGTAAGCAGTCTGCATTAAACCCTAACTCTTGTCTAATAAGACATTAATATGGTTGCGGTTTCTGATGTTATATGTATAGCCACAGCGAGCGCGGCAGAGCGAGCGAGGCAGGGATGTTACTTATGGTAATTCAGTGTTACTACAATCCCGCATTGTTTCAGACACTTTTAAAGCAAATTGCGAATCCGGAGTTACTGTAATTCCGGGTCCACACAGGGGTAAATATTCAAGAAAATTCCGGAGTTAACATAACTCCGTGTCGGTACAATTCTGGCGCCCCATTAGCGCTATCACAGTGCAGTCGTCTGGGTTTTCACTCGCCACACATTACAGAGATGTTAAACCCCGAATATAGATTGTATCGTATATCTGTACCTACTGCAAAAATTAAAATACCATCCGGACAAGAGGACAGAATCAATGCCCAACTGAAGCTCAGAAGTCTGGCAGAAGGCGGAAACGGTGATGAACACCGTTGCCATGGTGACAATTACTCAGCAAGTGATGGGCCGGAAGTGGCCGGCGCCACCAATGACATTCAGGAGGGATATCACCCCCGGAAAAGGAAGCAATGCAGTGGCTCATCCCACAATTTTGTTTGGAGGGGGCCAAAAAATAAGATTGGGTCCGAAAGCTAATGCATTTTTAATAGTTTCAGTGATTTTTCATGCTTTAAGAATGTTCTTAAGAATGTTCTTAAGAATGTTCAAGAATGTTCTTAATGGCTGCAAATTCATTATTTGTTCAGCTTCGATGTGAATAATTTTTTGCACGAGTGGGACCGGAAATGAGAGGAAAAACTGGGCTCGAGAACAAATTTGCGTTGTTGAGAGTATTGTAATATAAACCAACGTTATAAACCAACTTGGGACGAAAAAGGGAGGCCATCTGATGTCAGTAGAACAAAAATCCAGGTTCTTATAATTGCTCAGTTTTACTGTTAATCTCGGATCTTGGGTTGGGCAAGTGCCCCCCTTTTCTCCCCTTTGGGTTCGCCACTGAAGCAAGTATGAGATTGGTGCGACCAATACGTAAACGGACCAACACCACCTCTTCTCGGTCTGAAAAGGGCCTTCAATGGCCTGCAACGTTATAGGCCGGCACTACTCTGGACTATAATGGACTAGCTACGAAAAGAACGTACTGGGAGGCGATGTCTATATGTCGTATTGCTGGTACTTAGTAAATGCAAAATATGTCCTCATTTTAGTTGAGTTTATTTTTTTTAGTTCCTGTAACCAAGTTTCTTTCTAATTAAAGACTGAAAGCCAAATACTCACAAAGAATTGAATAAATACAGATGCAAACCTATTTACGTTGCCTTTTGGACTTACGTGTCAGACTGCCTGAGCGGGGAATCGAACCCACGACCTTTGAAACCAAAAGCCAAGGTCCTGTCGATGAGCCATACTGAGACGGCCAAAAGGAAACGTCCATAGGCAGCATTTAACACGTGCATATATACATTATAAACACACACTTTCCCATCGCCACTGGAGGGGCGTTTATTTGCCGTGCTGTGCCTACGGGCGTTTCCTTTTGGCCGTGTCAGTATGGATCAGCGGTAGGACCGCGGCCTTTTGTTTGAAGGGTCGTGGGCTCGATTCGCCGCTCAGGCGGTCTGACATACAAGTTCAAAAGGTAACGTAAATAAGTTTGCATCTGTATTTATTTAATTCTTGTTGAGCCTTTGGCTTTCCGTCATTAATTCTTATTTCACGTTTAAGTGTTTCATTCGTTCGTTTCACTTCGAGTGTGGCGCGGCAAAATAAGCGTATATATGCACATGTTAAATGCTGCCTATGGAGGTTTCCTTATAGCCGTGTCAGTATGGCTCAGAGTTAGGAACTCGGTGTTAGGTTTCAAATGTCGAGGGTTCGATTCCCCGTTCAGGCAGTCTTGACATGTAAGTCCAAAAGGCAACGTAAATAAGTGTGTATCTTTATTTAATTCTTTCGCATTAGTTTGTCTGAACCGATGGAACTTGGAAGTCACAACACCTTTTTCAGAGTAATGGGGGGGGGGGGGGGGGGGTTTGAGATAGGGTGGCTTGTCCAGCTTGGTCATTAGCGCCAACCTCAGAGTAATGTATCACGTATATGACGGCCAAAAATCAAGTTTCAGTGATTTAAAAAAGGCTTATATATTTGAAGCGTAATTTAATTATCGTTCATTTGGAACTACTCTCATCTTAGTAAGTGCCTTAGATCCCGAGGAGTAGAGGTAAAAACACGCACACACGCAAGTATGCACATTTGTACAATTTTTAATAATGAAAATGTCCTACAAGTGACTCACCGGTCTGCCGGTTTTTTTTTTTGTTTTCACCACTTTCTCTCTTGTTCCTGGTTTGTCCGTCGTATATGACGTCAGTCCGTGACGTAAATTTTACATCATTCTTATTGTATATCTAATTTTTGCTCCGCTGCTCTGTCGTTTAGCGCTTTCCATTATCCCCATTTCCACGGAATTGAAAAGCATTCGTATCTTGCATTGCTTTATGTCTGCTGCGGTCCTATTATCTCCAATGCAGATCTTCAAATTTCTGCGGCGCTTGCCAAATTCTGATCGGGCAAAGAGATTTGCCTTTGAACAGGACACAAAAGGGAGGAATTTAATCAGTCGGTAAAACGATATTCTTTTATGCCAAACGCTTTTGAAAATGAACGGCAAACATACCCTCCAAAACGCTCAGATGGAATTAATTTTATCAGCCGTATTCTCGTATGATATCAATGCCAGAATGCGTAGAAACGGAAACGGTTTCTACAAATAAAGACGGGCAATTACGAAGTTTCTACTGTTCAGTTATCTCGGGCAAAGAAAAAAAATACGTTTTCTTGCGGGTATGGGAAAAAAAAAGGTTGGGTATGGGAAAAAAAAAGCACCTCAACAACACAGGTTATTTGTACCCAGAATGGAAATAATTCTGACCGGTGCCAGAATGCGTAGATAGGAAACGGTTTCTACAAATAAAGACGGGCAATTACGAAGTTTCTAGTGTTCAGTTATCACTGACAAAAAAAAATTATCTCGGACAAAAAAATGTACGTTTCATTACGGGAGGAAGGTTGGGTATGGGGGAGGGGGGAGCACGTCAACAACATAGGTTATTTGCACCCAGAATGAAACAATTCTGACCGATGCCACAATGCGTAGATGAAACGCGGTTTCTACAAATAAAAGCGGGAAGTTACGAAGTTTCTATTGTTCAGTTATCTCTCACAAATAAAAAATTATCTCGGACAAGAAAAAAGTACGTTTTATTACGGGAGGAAGGTTGGGTATGGAGGGGAAAAAAAGCACAACAACATAGGTTATTTGCACCCAGAATGAAACAATTCTGACCGATGCCACAATTTGTAGATAGGAAACGGTTTCTACAAATAAAGGCGAGAAGTTACGAAGTTTCTATTGTTCAGTTATATCTGACCCAAAAAAATTATCTCGAGCAAAAAAAAAAGTAAGTTTTATTACGGGAGAAGGTTGGATGTGGAAAAAAACACGTCAACAACACAGGTTATTTGCGTCCAGACCGAAACAATTTGACCTTTTGACTAATAACACAAAGAGCGGTTGAGAAAAAAAGAAGGGAAATAAACTAAAGTGAGTAGAAGCAAATAAATAAGATAAGATGAAGTTTATTTGCACAAATTAGCAAAAAGGAGCAGGAAAGGGCAAGCCTTTTTAACACCCGTCCACAAAGTTACGAAGTTAACCAAAAAAAAAATGTATACAATCCCAAGATATAGGCTTGGAAAACCTACAATAAATACACTCAAACCGCCGTAGATTATAAAAATGGTAAAAAAAGCCAAACAGCAAAAATCATTATGCTAGAAATAACGAAGTGTATAGTGTCCGCGGCCTATCTAGAGTTCGCCCCAGAACGAATACAAATAATCGATTGTATGTTTTCGATAGTAGAGCACCTTGTTGATATCCTAGATGGTTACTAAAACAATGGTGGTCGTCGATTAAAGCCGCACCCTCCGGGAAGACGTAGCCGCGCATAAAATACCTGCACGACTCAAGATACGCTGCGCGCACAATAGTAAGCTACCTTCAAGGGTTCCACTACATTGGGGCTGATGCCCCCCCCCCCCCCCCCCCATTTTTGTCTTTTTCTTTGCCTTTTCTTGCCCTTTTGGTATAGAGAGTCGCGATGAAAATCCATAATAACAAACGCAATAACTTTTAAACAAAGGCTTTTCAAAGGTTCTTCGAGGATCTGTAAAACTGATTATATTAAAGACGTCCCGTCCGGGGGGGGGGGGGCCGCAAAAAAAAAAACTACGTTATAGTTTCTGATATTGCCTGTTTGGTTTGTTTTCCTATTTCCTTGGTAGTGAGAAGCTGCAAACAAACACACACATGCTACGAAGGTTGTTTGTTTATGCAAGAAGTAATTCGGAAATTGGTAACATCGTACAGTTGGCGCTACTCTTAAGCTTTGTAGGTGCCTTTGTTCAAGAGGAGTAAAGGTGCACTTACGCAGACACATGGTACATTATTAAATATGTAGATTATAGTAAACCGCCTGTAAGTGCTTAAAGTTTTATTTGCGTGACGTGCCCGGTACTCGAAACGTAAAACCAGTCTTCCTCTAACTACTATACACAATCTTACCGGTAAGGTCACTAAAATTTAATTCAGTGGTTCTCGGGAGCGTACGCATGGGTTTTTTTCTTAGCGCGTGAAACGTTTTTTATGACATTGGCTAAAAAAAAAAGTACCAATCAAGCATCAGCACTTTCACCAAACTTACCTGGAACCGATGACCACAAAGCTCTTTGCTCCATTCACCACAAGATCATCTAGATCGTTCAGTGGCGTGTCACAACTAAAAAACTTGGATCTAAATAATGGCTTTTTATCAAATTTTCAACTTTTGCACTCTGATCCTGGCGTTAACAAAAGATATTGTATACTCGACAACAAAATATGAGCTACTACTTTCGTTTTCTTTGGTAAAAAAAAAAAAAGGCCATCGCCCGCATCTGAAAAATCACGAATAAAACGTAAAAAAAAAAAACCACCGCCCGCTCGCATCAATTTTTTTTTAGTACCATTCCCGAGAACCACTTAATTAATTTTTAGCGGTCTAAAGTCATTGGTTCATGTTTTTTTTTAACAAAACAACAGATTAAATGATTCGTTCATATACAATCACTTACAATCGCTTACACATCATCAAAAGTGTATTCACCTCTGGAGACATGAAGATTAAGGTTTGGGCATTCGAGGTGTATGTGCGCCCACTGCTTGAGTACGCTTACCAGGTCTGGTTCCCTTACCTCCTTCGTGACATTGACCACGTGGAATCTGTCCAGCGGAGATTTACCAAAACCCTGCTGGGCCTTTCACACCTTCCTTACGCTTCGCGTCTAGGACAGGTCCGACTTGATTCCCTCGAGCTCCGTCGCCTGAAGGCAGATTTGATCCTGACCTTTAAAATGGTTCGTGGTTAAATCCCACTTTTTAACTTGTCAACGAGTATGTGCACTCGCGGCCACTGTTTCAAGCTGACCAAACCCCCTGCCCGGTTAGAGATTCGCAAATCCTTCTTTGCAATGAGGGTAATCGAACCCTGGAACTCTCTACCACAGTCGGTGGTATCAGATCCGTCCGTGGGTTCATTCGGCCATCGGCTTGAGGAGGTTGACTTGAGGCACTTCCTTAAGAGACCGGATTTCTGTCCCCCACCCCCGTAATTGGGCTGGTGAGGAAGTTTCGGAGGAAGGAAACATTTTTTTTTTGAAAAAAAAAAAAGATTTCTTAAATTGTTCTTGCTTTATTTAACGTCGGACCGGGGTAAGTTCCCGTTTCCCAAAACACTTACCATTTTGGTGTTTTAAACCTCTATTATTATTATTATTAAATGTCATACACATTACATTACCGGGCGCATATAGTGTATATTTCTTATTTCTCAAGGGCCTTGGGCCTTGGGCATTGTGCGTCAATTGGGCGATAAGTCTGTCCTCCTGTCCGGTGTTTTTCAATTTTTGCAGGAGGTACAGATGTATGACAAGATTTAGATTAGGGGTTTGAATAATATCACTGTAATGTGTGGTGCAGTGGCAACCCGGACCACTGCACTGTGACTGAGGTTGGCGCTAATGACCAAGCTGTCGACGCGCAATTAAGCCTCATCTCCCCCCCCCCCCTTGGGCCACTAACTTTTACACACAAAACTTCTCTAAGCAGACTAGAATTTTTGCCACTCTCTAATCAATACTTAAAAGCCTTAAGTTTGTAACGCACTTAAGTGGAGGGAAGGGGGATTGAGGAGGGGGGATTGAGGCTTAATGGCACGTCGACAGCTTGGTCAGTAGCGCCAACCTCAGTCACAGTGCAGTGAGTGGCTCGTGATACCACAGCACCACACATTACAGAGATGATAATCAAACCCCAAATCTAGATCTTATCGTAAATCTGTACTTCCTGCAGAAACTGAAAAACCCCAGAGAGGAGGAGGAAAGAATCATCACCCAACTGACACGCTATGTCTCACGGAAGGTAGAAACGGCGACTTAAAAGTGTGTGCGGCCTACCTTGAGTTCGCCGCAGAACGACACAGATAATCGATTGTACATTTTTGGCAGCAGAGTGCCTTGTTGATATCCAAGATGGTTACAAAAACAATGGCGACCGTCGATTAAAGCCGCCCCCTACAGGAAGACGTAGTCGTTCGTAAAATACTCACACGACTCAAGATACGCCGCGCACACAATACGTATAGGTTAGAAGCTGACAACAGATTGTCAGATCGTTCTTTAACTGCATGCAGATCTGCATTACCTGCACCGCCTGCGAAGAAACGTTATGGATCTTCAAACTCTAAATGCACTCCCATAAAATAGCCCTCAAGCATTCGCCGGTATCATACGGTTAAAAGGACTGGCACTCGGTTAATAATCCTGACTAACTAATACTAACTCATGCTAATTAATTAATTTAAAATTATGCCCGTGGCGCTTCTGCTCAGGATATAACAAGAAATCATAATTAACATTTCGTTAGTTTTAATGCCTGTTTACTGGCTTCACACGAAAACAACTGCCGTATAATCGACAAATGAAAGCTTTAGGGCTATCACTACTGAAAAGACAACACAGATGCAGGCCAACTGCTAACTTTTTTGAATACAAAAGGACAAAATAGGCCTAACTTGCTTCGTTGTAGCCGACATATTCAACTGTATTCGCATTTGTCGTGTACGCTGTCCAAGTTCTTAAAGAAGAATGAAGGAGGACTATATTTTCAACGGGAAATATTTTGTGCTGTTGTTCAATGAAAACTCCATATTTGGTTGGATATTTTTATATTTTTGTACAAAAAAAATTCTCACACAGCATCGAAAAGATGCATGAGTGGGAACGTGTAAACAAACATTTTTTTTATTGGTCTTATAGACGTTTGGTTGGCGTTAGGGGGGGGGGGGGGTAGGCTTAATGGTACATTTACAGCCAGGTCATTAGCACCAACCTCAGTCACAGTGCAGTTGTCCAGGTTGCCACTGCGCCACACCATAAAAAGATGTTAAACAATCCCCCAAATCTAGGTCTTATCACAGATCTGTACCTCCTAAAAAAACCTGGACAGGAGGACAGATTTATCGCCTAATTGACGTGCTATATGTCTCTCGGAAGATGGAAACGGCGACGAACATCATCAAGATGGTGACAATCAACAAGCAAGTGTTGGACCGTAAGTGGCCGTCGACACCAATGACAATCAAGAGGGATAACCCCCCTACAAAAAAAACAGTCAGCAAGTTTATAAGTTTAGTGAGACCAATGCTAAACGGGGTTGGCGTGTGAGGTGCGAAGGGAGTGGACAACAAGTTTCTAGTCAAGCTTAATTCCTATTCACTCCTTACTGCATAACTAGGGGACTATACACATAGCATCGCATATTAGGCATCGGCTTCAAGTTTTCCCCTCGAACCGACCCTATCCTCGGAACCAGAGACAGTGGGCGCACTGTCACCCCAACACCAAATTTAAGATTCTGCTCCAGAGGGCCAGCTTATACACTGGCCAGGAAGGAGGGGGGGATGCCCTTCAGGATTCACGTCACGTGACAGGCTAACAGGTGCGAACCGGTTCCAACTGGTTGAATAGTGCTGAAGGCTTACTACCCGGCTGTTGGTGCTCTGCCAATACCCGCGTTTAGGCGGATATTGAGAGCGCACACAAGCAGCGCATGTAACTGCAAGGCGCACCGCGTCGTGGTGCATCGCTATACATTATAGCGTGTTACAGGCGTTGGCTTGCATTTTGGTATCCAGCCTAATATTAGAATACCCGTAGACTATGGTAAACTCGATATAACGAACCACTGAATTAGAAATATTTCTCTGAAGAGTAAAATATTTGGCACTAATCTACTTTAGCACACAATTTCAAATCTTGCAACGATCAGGCCCTATAATAGAGTGGAGTGAAGAACATTATTTTTGGAATTCATCATGGACTGACTAGGGGGGGTGGGAGGGACGGTGAGGCTTAATGGTGCGTGGGAGACTGAGTGTTGGAAAAATTGCCTTTAGGCATCACTTCATCACACCAAAAACTACATCACTCCGATGTCTTCGTCTTGAGGTGCCTAATGCTCTTCAACTTCAACAGTGTAAGGATGGGAGAAATGACAAAAAAAGGCAAACATGACGATTTAACCAGTTTTTCATTTAATTTTAACTTTTTCTCATTTGAGGAATCGAGACTATGAAAGGTACACTCATAATTACAATTACAAGGAATATTTGTTAATAGTAGTTTCGGCCAAAATAGGTTCAAATGCTAGTTTGGCACATTTTCGATGTTTTAAGTTATAACCACCATTTCGCACAAAAATAAAATTCCTTGTAGTTACGGCCGTTTACATAGTTTCTGCGCGCCGACTGAAAAAAGGTTAAATTTTTAACCCATTAAATCATCATTTTAACTTTTTTTGTTGTTCTTCTTCCCATTACCGAACACCGTTAAACTTTAAGGCCCTTGGAGCATCTCAAGTTTTGACAACAGAATGGTGAAAATGTGTAGTGCGTGATTATAACGCCTACGGGCTGCTTTTCCACACCGAGCCCACGAGGATTTCCAAAAAAAAGGGTGTTTTTCCTTCTAACCTACCCTAGAAGCTGGTCAGGTCCAAATAAAAAATCCATGAAGTACGAGGTGGGAAGCATACGAAATTGAGCTTAATGGGAGCCGCCTGAGGTGCCGCCATACTGAAAAGACGCTCAAAACCTTGAAATGTGGTGAGGCCAACTGAATGTTTTTATAATTTCTGAATGCACAAGAAACCTTTCCTACAATTAATTTTTGATGACGTTAGAAGACAGTCTCAGAATATTTTTGTATGCATTCCATGCCCAAAATACCTTTGGCTTCCTAGAATTAATTTTTGGTGGCTTTAGAAGACAGTGTCTGAATGTTTTTGCAATATTTCCTTGCCTGAAATACCTTTGCACACCCTAGAATTCTATTTTAGGTGCTCTAGAAGACAAATTCTGTCCAGGTAATAATTAATTTTACAAGTTGTACGATCTTAGGGTAAGCTGAACTTTGACACTACTTTTAACTATATTAATTGGTTATTTGTCTATTTAGTTTACTTATTTACCTATATAAAAAAAACTACGTGTTAAGAAACATATCCAAACACACACACACACACACAAAACAACAATTTATCAGTATAGCAAAGGTCGATTCACATTCTAAAAACTATCCCGGTCAATTACCAAACACTTTTTGGCAAAGAAATCACTGAATTCATAACACGATGAAGAAGGTAAACCTGAAACACATCCTCAATTCGAAACATTTTCACTGACCATGATAAAACTACAGTTAACTTTCATTAATCGTGTGAATTTATACTCATTGTCCAATCCGATACAGTCAAAATGTTGCTACTGTTTGACATACTTTCATGCTTTTACACTCTGTCCCAGGGTCGGACTGGGCCGTGTGCCCGTCTGCCAGTGGCAGATGCGCCAATGCGAAAAGACGCCCTGGCGCCCTACGCTTTTTTTTTATCATTAACATATTTTTAATATTAGCTTTTATTTATTTCCATTTGATATTAGTTGTGAAAAGGGGGAAAATACAACGGAAAGGACGTAACTAAAACGTTAATATTGTAACACACATTACGTCGCTCGAATCGAATGTTCACAACACAGATGACGAAACATTCGTCCAAGCCGAAACTATCACTTCTTTGGTTAACTTTTGTTTTAACTTACTAGTGCATTTTTTGTGCTTTTTTTTCTTGCGTAATGATGCACCTAGAAAAACCTATCATTTTCTGAAATTATTTTGCTTGGGTTGAAAAAGGCAAAGGCAGGGTGCTAAATGTGAACGTTCCACGCTGATACGGAGTCATCATTTTGCAAGATATACATATTATATTGGACAAAGTATCGGGCACACATTCCCTTCTTCCGGTCATAGAATTGCACCAATTAGGGTTCACCCATTTGCAATGAAATTTGTAAAAAAATTTATCCAGTAAAGTGTATTTATCAGTTTATGCAATTTCCATATTTTTCAAAATCCCCCCTCCCCAGCCGGTGCTCTTTTTTGATTGTTGGGCAGATGCAAAAAAACTGTCCCAGTCCGACCCTGCTCTGTCCAATGAATTTTGACATTTCACACTCAATTTTCTCTACAAATACCTTTAGTATTAAGAACCTTTCAGTGCATTTGGTTGCTCGTAGTAAAGATCGCTTTCTACAGTTTTGAACGGCACTAGTACAACTTCATAAAGGTCAAAGGATCGATTCTTTGCTGGTTTTTCCCTCATTTTCTGTGCGTTTAAGCAGCTTGCGCAAACTACTTTCCCCCAACTAAAGCCGATCACAAAATTACTCCTCCACCTTAAGACTCCGTAATGCGAACTGGGATTTGGAGCGTTTTACAATTCTTGATAAAATTCTTTGCGACGTGATGGTTGGGTGGTGTTAGACCCCAGGGGACATGTTGATAAGACCGCAGGCAAATCCCCTTGGGCCACACCACCCTTTACAGCACAAGACGTTGGTGAACTTTCATCTCAAGTGACTCTGAGAAGAAGGAAAGTGCGAGACATTTGGTATGCAAATTTGCATGCGGAAAGCACAGCAGCTCTTACTTAACCATAACATAGAATGAAGCTTTCTTCGTTGACTGAAATGGAAATCAAGGAAGACAAGATTCCAGGAAAGGGGTGAGGAACACAAGGTTATTTACGCCCCAACTTGGAATTTTAGGTTAAATACTAAAGGTCAATTGTGGAGTGCATATGTTAACGAGAAAAAATAAGATTTTCGGGAGCCTTCACATCTTATTGTCACAGACTGATAAGGCTGCACCTGTATAATGTGTAGCTATGTGGGTAGAGTTGTTGCCATAGCAACGGCATGGTAATTGCATTGTGAGTCACAGCTAGAGTAATTGCTTAGCGATTTTGTAGCTTTACTGCAGCCAGAACTTCAGGCTGACTTAATGTGTCCAAGATCGTTGCGTACAAAGGATTTTGAACACATTGACGCAGCCAGAAGTTCGTTGTGATTCCAGTGCAATAGCGAAAGTATCGTTGTAAAGATACGATGCATTGGTTGGTAATTATGACATTGTTTAGTTAAATGCATGATGTTGTTCCGGCGTAAAAAAAAATAGAGAATACCTTCTGGCGAAAAGATCTTTCAAGTCAAATCGGAACACTCATAGTTGACTGTTTTCTTACACCAATCAGCAGAAACAAAACCAATGAATTACCATTTATTTCTAACTTTTAGATGAGGCGATGTTCCATACCAACGCGTAAATGAGCTAATACTCTAGGAAACAGGTGCAGATGTGGCTAAAGAGCCACAGAGCATGCATAAACATCAGGCAAAATGAGGTTCTGGATGAAGTTATGTGGGAGAACTCGCTGCGCTGATGTACGAGTGGCATGCAGAGCGTGTGTATCGATTCCACGACCTCTTGCAGAAACTAGATATAATTAATCGTGTGTGCCACGTACGCGCGGTTCCCCCTCTTTAACTAGAGTCCGTAAGGATAGTTGCAGCCATGAGCGGTTAGTCTCAAGAAGAACTCCGGAAAGTTGTATAAAAGCCACAGCCATTTATTTCCAGTGGTCGCATGGGGTGGGATGTTGTTACAGCTGTATGCGACTGCCCGACCTATACTGCGTTACTGCCCCTTGGTAAAAACTCGTCTCTGTCACAGTTGAAGACCATAACTCAGTCAGTTTAAAGTTGGTTCATTCAGCGCTTCGGAAAACATACTTGGCTAGCGTGAGCCCTTCCTCTTAAGGGAATCTCCAGTTGCGTGGAAACTCAGGACTAACTGCCCATTTCACCATCCCATTTTCGCTGGAATACAGTTAGGCCTATCAAAATGGCGGCACAAGACGAAACACGTCTTTCTCCCTCAAAAACCAAGGAAGAGTTTTTTTTCCAATTTAAACATGACGCAATATAGGGGCTCGCCTTCGCTCAACAGTAAAAAGGTAAAAGAAAACAACCGTATTACAGTGAAGACAATACATTGCCCGCCCAACACAGGAGTGGGCGTCTCCTTCTTACATTGTCACTAGCGCAATTGTTACAAGTTCATCCTCAGCAACACACTAGGCTAAACACTGTCAAGGTACACAACTGCAATAAAATAACTAGACACCCACCGAGCCCATACGACCAAGCTGAGGGAGAGAAGAAACGGGGAGGAACTCAAAGGTACTGTAGAAATTCCTCCCACAGTTTATTCAACTACAACAAAGAGGACCGAAAAAAAAACAAGCTAAAGTAGGCTTTAGGGCCTAACTCTTTAAAGAATCTGACTATTCCTTCAGAAGATTTTCTGGATTATCACCAGGATTTCTGGAAACATTACACGTATCCTGCAATAAACACACGACCAATAAGGTCTGACACTCCGTATAGATAAGTGCAATGGTAAGTAAAACCGAACATGCGATGCACATTTGCACATCCCCCCCGTGAAGCAGGAACCCATGCGTCAAGAAGGTGTGACCCCTCAGGAGACGTACCACAACCCCATCTTCTTGAGAAAAGGATTCATATCTGCACAGATCAACAATAGGATCTGTTTATTATGGCTCCCTGTGGTCAGTACACATTTACGCAGAGATCTTGCTTCGGATTCCCGCAGCTAGAACTTAATTCCACTTTGCAGTTGTATGGCGTAGGAGTCATTGCCAGAGTAACAATACTTTTTGGATATAGCTATCGATGGCTTGTTTTAGTAAATACATGCAATCGTGTAATCAGAATTCCTCCTGGAGAAACAATTTTCTCTGTTGCTGCTGCATGCTCCTTATTGAATGGTTGAATCAAAACGTATGCCCCTTAAAATGTCAGTATTCCAAAAGGATATTTCTAGCTAACGTATTATGAGTTTATTGCCCTTTTGCGTGAAAAATTCCAAAGTTCCTTCGCTATGTTACTATATAAGTGAATTTCTCAGAAGCCTAAGGCAAACTCCAGTAATGCTGTCACAATGCGAATTGTAACTTACAAGATCCACAATATGACGAGCTTGTTGTTGTTCCCCACGGCGACGTTAAGGTTATGAATATCTGGAAAGGAGAAATTTTCCTAGAGTTGCATCGACTTCATAAATTCCGAAACGTAAACTAATTTTGAGGTTTAACCAACAGTTATTTTCAGAGAATATGGCTGTTATGAATACAAGGGTGGCTCCAGATCTATCTATTCGAAAAATGTTGATGAAATGTCTGCATGATATAACAGTGATTACCCCAAGTATCCTATTCAACCTATAGATGATTTTATAGACTGTTAATTCGTATACACCATGACAAGTGATGGGCTAGTATGAAATTTCAAAATGGCACTGATTTTGGCCGAGTTGCAGCAAAACACTCAACAATAATGATCCAGGAAGTCATCAAAAAAATTGTGCGGTCAGCAGGAATTGTTTAACTTGTAGTTACGGATTGATAAGATTGCAGAATTTTTGTGCCCTGATCCGAGACCCATTGACTCCAACTTGCCCCATTCTGATCCAGGTTAACCAACTGACCCAGAGCGAAAAGGAGAAATGCTAGTCTTTTCTTGGGCATTCTGGCGTTTATATCCTTCCGTGGATGTAGCCTGGATATCAATAAAAATTAATATCATTCATGAGACGGGTGGTGCCGGGGAATGAGGTTTGATGGCACATCGACTGCTAGGTCATGAGACGGCAGTGGAAGTTACGTGTTTACCAATAATGTTCAATTGACGACCTCCCTTACATCGATAAAGTGGCACTAAACAATTCTGCCAATATTTTGGTCCTTTTTTTTTTTTGTTCGCAGACTCTTAACTATAGGTGTTTTTTTCTAGGGGATCTCCCCCGCTTTCAGTTTGATGCTCCAGTCGGCCAGAAAGTAGAATGATACTTGGGCACTAAGTTTAGCTTTAGTTTAGTTTTTTTTTTTTTTTTAGTAACGTAGTTGATGCATGTTTTTAACAACTGGGTAGTTATAGTTATGCCGTTTTCTTGGAGATTGCCAAGCAAAGGGTCGAAACGTTACCAGCATTGTTTGATGCCTCATTGAAAGTATGGGGGATTTTGGATCCAACTAATTCTTATGCACGTTTTCACGTTAAAAACGAAAAATAAAAACAAACAAAAAACGAATCGGATAATGGCTCAGAAGAAAAAGTATCCACAAAGAAATGTATTCTTGAAAGACACAGTCTGCGGCCAAGTTGGCACTACTTGTCATAAACAGATGGTCCATCATAATTATCAAATCTTACCTTGCACCTTGGAACTCGCTTCCTGATGTTGCGGTTTGTGCAGTGACAGTGGGAGCCTTCAAACTAGCCCTTAACAAAGTCCAAAATCCATACCATCTGTCTACGATGGTTACAGGGCAGTGTATATTATTACCATTATTCGCATTTTGGACAGTCGTACAAATAATTTTCAACTTCTCATTGTTCATACACTACGTCAAAGTAGTAGTAACAGTCCGACAAAAAAAGTTTGCCGTTGAGTTGTGGTGCCAACTGCGATAATGTGACTTCACACCTGGAGCCATGGCGACGACTGACAGCCAAAAGTTGGTTAGCACTACGTCTTTAAGGCAATGCGCGCCTGTAATGTTGAAGCGAAGCTATTGAAGATGTTCACACATGTGTTCTAACATTTATTTAAGATTAACTAATGTT
>JAHWFP010212367.1:0-16430 GCA_023313725.1 Lithobius niger | reverse complement strand
ATAGTTTACCGTAAAATGTAGGGTTTTGCGCCACTTCTTCGAAGCCTATTTTAGTACGTAAATCAGTTGGATGTCACCTCGCTTGACCCTTCAAAAATGGCGGCTCGCGAATATCCGAATAACTCTATTCTGGGTTAGAAAAATGTTTCAACTATTGCAGCCTTCTGCAGTGATTCATTGAAGTTTCTTTGCAACATCACACCAAAACTATACCTGAACCGATTTTGATGAAATTTGGTATTCAGACCAAGTACAAATCAGAGAGTGTTTCTGTTTAATCAGATCGAAGATCGGGAATATTTTAGACCGGAGTTAAGGAAAATATATCGGAAACCAACGGTTAGACACACAATGACACAATTGTTAAGGCCCAATTGTTGGAAACCGTTCCTGGTGTGCGTTAACTGTAATAGAGTGGATTTCACAGTGTAATAGTTATTGGTTAGAAGCAAGCGGTTAACGGTTTTTAACCAACGGTTGCGATTATTGGCACTGCTCGAGTATGCAAAGGTTGAGGGCGTCAACCCGACACATATGCGTACGAGAGCATTGCCAATAATCGCACCCGTTGGTTAAAAACCGTTAACCACGAGATTCTAGCCAATAACTATTTTAAACCACGGTTGGAATGTCGAGCTAACTCGTATTTAATTAAAACGTGTCTGTTTTTTGTGAAAATATCTCAACATGAATGAAGGTCATTCCATTTTATTTTATGGAGGGTGGAGTGGTTGGTAGACCGACGAGTCCTTTGCGTCCGTTTGTGGGGGGGAGTGGGTGGGAAGGAGACGAAGCGTCGTTTCGCCGTATTTCATGCTAGCCAGCTCGCTTGTGTTTTCGAAGCTTTTCGGAGGGATAGAACTTCGATAAGAGGCCGCAGGGATAGAAGGACATTCTAGGAAGGTAATTAATTCATGTTGAGTGTTTGTAGTTTGAGAATTGTTTAAAAATACGATAATAGGGTATCGGTATTCCGGTTGTGTTTGCAACGAACCTATTATTATTATTATTATTTCCTCCGGTATGAATGAAGGTCATTGCATTTTAGTTTGTGGAGGGTGGGGTTAACGCGGAGTGAATAGCTTAGTTACGGGCCTGACATAATTATAAGAGTTTGCAGGGATGGGATTTCATTCCTTTTAAGTATTGGTTTTGCACGTTTTTATTGCGTTACGGTTTTTTTTGCACGCTGTATTTGGTTGTTAGTGTGTGCGTTCCCGGTTGCGTGATCCGGAAGTGTCAAAAGTGTGGGTTATTGGCAAAAGTGTGGGTTATCGGCAAAAGTGTGGGGTAACTCGATAACCCACACTTTTTGCGATGACGCACACTTCCGGTGTTGGTTAACGGGATTTAACCAACGGAAATTTAGCATGGCGTTGAGTTAGCGTGACGTCACAGCCGTGGTTCAATGTGTTATACAAACAAACGGACAGCACGACCGCTTTCTGTCAAGGAGGAGCAGGTTCTATCCTGGCCTGGGCCGCCCCGTGGCATTTTCGGGAGGAGAAGGACCCTGTGGTGCCTCCTGCTCATGTCGACTGTGGTATGTAAAAAAAATCTAGGGTTTTCCGCTTGGACTTCTCCAGCTAAATTGTCCCTCTCATCGTCGTGGGGCAGGTAACCCAGTTTGGGTTCGTGCTCCCTGAATACAAACAACCAAAAAATGCCTCAGTTTTGAGGATCAACAATTCACGTTCACGATAAACGTGCAACCGTGTATCAATTAACTTGTTTCGTAGTTGAGAACGAAAATGATACGATGCGGGGAAAAAACTGTTGAGGATTTAGTACAAAAATGAAAGAATGGAAGGACGAAAAATCCAATATATATCTGGAAGGGAAACACGTCAACAGCCACCCAGGAAAAAAAATTGGGGCGTCGGACGAAAGTCTAACTGGAAAATCGTCTAATGGGATAATTGTCTAATATCTGCCTAAATAAAAAAAAATCTGAAATATCGTATAATGGATAAGTGTAAAATGGATACACGTCTAACTGGACAATAATATAGGCGCGGTTTCTGATGTTATTTAGACACACGCTAGTGTGTCACCGCCAAGTAATAGCAGATCATCCGATTGTTACAAAATGATTGTTGATGAAAAAAAGGCGGCCTCACTATCAGACTGTCTTTTAACCGAAACCAACTTATACCCGATTTCAGCATACTGGTGTAAATTCCCCATGCGGTAGAAATCTTTGCAAATAGTTTCAATCAGGTGCCTTGGGCCCAGTAAGGAAGCAAACGTCAACACGAATGTGTGGGAACGTGTCCTTCATGGGGAGAAAGTATCCTCAATAACGTTGAATTTGTGTTACTGGTGACTAGTAACTAGTAACTTGTCCGCAGGCTCCCATGTAATCCTCATAGGTGTTACACGATTATCGGTTCAGTACCTAATTGACGGAGTATCTTTTATTGCAAAGGTTTGGTCGGTTTTTTGTTACGGTACACTAATCCAAACTGAATTATCTGCCCCACGACGATAAAAGGGACAATTTTGCTGGAAAGAAGATTAGGAAACAAAATTCACAGGTGGGGAAGTGTTCTTTATGGAGAAAAAGTGTCTTCAATAACGTGACACGGACATTGTATCTTATGTAGACTTGCTGTTCTTGCAGTCCAGCGTAAGTGGTGAGTAATTTTAAACAGTGGTGAGTTAATTAGTTTTGGTAATCTTCGTCTGCCACCAGAATAGTAAAACTGTATGAGCATGTAACATTCCGTGAGTGCGTTCCTTAGCCAGTACGCTCAAAAATGGGAGTGAACAAACTTAAGCAGGTGAAACATGGCATACAATAAACCAAACCCTGTCAATTTGGCTGATGTAACGGCTAATTGGGCAATGGCAAATGCAAAAATTATCAATTAGAAAATTTGTAGACATAAAATACCTCCAGACAAAAAAGGTAGAGGTGACTATTAGACAGTGGGATTCTTTGTAATCACAGGCCTATGAAAGTTTTGATATCCACCCAAAACCAAAACTGGCATAAGAGAAGCCGCCAAGTTTTCAAAAAGGGTCGGCCTTTCAAAGTAGTGATATCATTCAACCAGGGAAAGGCCGCCAAGGTTAATCGTATTAGCCAAATTAATCGCACGGAATAATACTTTGGATGTTAAATGAAAACTTGAAGATTGCTACCGCTAGTAGCAATCTTCTACTTTTCATTTAACTTTTGAACTATTAGTAGGTGCGATTAACTTGGCTAATAGGATTAACCTTGGCGGCCGTTCCCTGGTTGAATGATATCACTACTTTGAAAGGCCGACCCTTTTTGAAAACTTGGTGGCTTCTCTTATACCAGGTTTGATTTTGGGTGGATATTTATAGCCGCAGCGAGCGAGGCAGGATCAATAGACGATTTTCGATTATACGAATATCGTCTCAGACGATTGTCTGTTATACTGTGTATTCCTCCAATTATGCGATTTTCCTGTTAGACGATTACCCCTCGCTCCAAAAATTTGGCGAAAATGCAGTTTAAATATGAAAAAGTAAGGGTGGGAGGGGGAAAAAGACTCGGAACAAAAACGAAAAAAGTAGGGAGGAGCGATCAATGACCAGCAAGGTGTGCACAGCAACTACCTCCCCATCAAGAAAATATTGTCAGAAGATTCAGTACAAATACGAAAAAAGGAAAAGAGGGAGGGGGCCAGAGAAGGGAAGGGAGGGTCAACAATGAAGGTGCAACTCCACCTAAACTGCTCTTCCCCTCCCCAGATATCACCTCACGCTCCGCTCCGGGTAACGCTGGCGACCCTGTAGTTACCATATTTTTGTCATTGTTCTTTATTTAAAAGGTACCTGACAAATGCCCCTCTCATCTTTGTGAGGCAGATAACCCAAACAACATCGAAAAATTCCGTATCGGCTGACTTGTAACACTGTTGTTGTTTTTAATCATAGAGCTTAACCGGGAAACGGTCAACAGCCCCACCAAACTAATACTAGGGCCGTCATCAGTTCCACTGTCGACATAATGGAGCGGGCTCCGCTTTCTTTGCTGTTTGGCTGTCAATCGGATCGGATCGGATTTGCCTTGTAATTTCTAAACAATAAGAGACAGCTGCTTGGGGTTTGGGCCATTGAAAATGGTGTATTCAAATGTCCAAATCGGTCGACGAAAAGTGAAAATATTTCGAATATCATCAACAATCAATCTTTTAACAATCGGATGCTTTAAACAATTATTAGAAACGGCTTCGCGTCTCGTTATTGTTTTGATTTTGGCTCTTGCTATTGGTCCATTTTTTCACCCTGATGGTTCCTCAACCCGATGTCCGATTCCGGATTTTTCTTTTGATAAACCTTGTCCGGACTCCCGTGCTACTGCATGCAAAGTGTGATTTGGATAGTCCTTGTAGTTTTCGCGTGATGCATGGTCTAAGATTACATTAGAGTGTCTTCATAGCGGAACTCCGCTCCAAACAATACAACAAACTTAAACGTACTTACGTAAAACAAACCACCCAAAACCAAAACTGGTAGAAACACCCGCCAAGTTTCCAAAAACGGTCGGCCTTTGAAGGTAGTGATACAATTCCACCAGGGAAAGGCCGCCAAGGTTAATCCTATTAGCCAAGTTAATCGCACCGACTAACAGTTCGAAAGTTTTCATTTAACGTCCAAAGTATTATTTGGTGCGATTAACTTGGCTAATAGGATTGACCTTGGCGGCCTTTCCCTGGTGGAATGATATCACTAACTTTCCAAGGCCGACCGTTTTTGGAAACTTGGTGAGTTTTTCTACCAGTTTTGGTTTTGGGTGGTTTGTTTTACGTAAGTACGTTTATGTTTGTTGTATTGTTTGGAGCGGAGCTTCGCGGAGTTTTGGTTTTGGGTGGATATCACAACTTTCATAGGACTGTGAACGTACATAAGGTTACACAGTCTGCTTAAGTTGCTTTAATCCCATTTTTGCACATACTGGCTGACAATCGCTGATTTTTTTCGCTTCGCTCACCTCACTCAATCAGCGCATCTCCTTCAGTTGTTTTGTTTATCGCTGCACCTGCCCCTTAATTTTTCAAGATTTGGTTCACATTTAGTCATGTAGGAACCCCCAAAGGTCGCTGTTACTAAAACAGCAGAACGCGGAGCATTTTATTTTTGGGTTAACAAAAACCCCATTAGCTCGTGGATGCGCGTATTGTTGGGTAACCATCATAACGTGCATCCCTTTATTCTTACGCAATCCACGGCAACGTTAATGTTTCTTTATTTTGTCCTTCGTTACAGTTCAGTTTTGAATTCGTCGCGGCTTTTACAATCATCTAAGGACCAGTCTTGATTGTGCAAGCCATTGTTGCTCAAAATCTTTGGTTGCAACTTGGAAAAGAAACGAAATTTAAATTTGCTGGTGCGAATTTCAAAACCCTCCCACGCATTTGTCCTGACCCCTACAACCCCCAAACCAACAAAAGGACCATGCTCAGATCACCATGCATCCGTGTGCAAAAGTTCAGCTACGTAGGCCTTCTCAATTTTGCGCTAGCCATGAGCAAAAAGTCTATGGGATTTAACATGGGAAAAATCTTATTAGCTAGCTAGACAGTAACATAAAAACAACGTTATTGACGGATCTTTTTCTCTATGATTGGTGGACACTCATCCTTTAAATTTCAGTTTTTCCTAATCTCTGACCCTTCCCCTTACATTTTCCACAATTTGAAACATTTCTGTCGCATTGGGATTTATCCTCAACATGCCAAAATATGCTTCCAATTGCTTACAGTTAACAGACACATGTCTGCTAGTGAGCCGCCTTTGTTGGTCATTGATCAACAATCAATTTTTAACAATCGGATGTCTACAATGGGATGATGTACTGTTACTTGGCGGCGACACACTAGCGTGTGTCTAGATAGGCCCGTAGCACGGCAGAATTGCACCACCGCTCACAAAGCTCTAAAGTTCTTGCAAAGCGTGGATGCTAAACGCCGATCAAACTACTTAGCGAGTCTCAACATTGTCTGGGCGAACCACACGTGAACATCTCTGCTGTAATTTCGTGAACAGGGGGCAACGAAGATTGAAATGCCCAACATCCTCCAATGGATCCTTCAATCCTTCGTTGCCCCCTGTTCACGAAGTTACAGCAGAGATGTTCACGTGTGGTTCGCCCAGACAATGTTGGGACTCGCTAAGTGGTTTGATCGGCGTTTAGCATCCACGCTTTGCACACAAACATAGGGGACTACTCGCCAGGCCGACCGAGAATCTGCAGTATTCATTCAAGCCGACGTGACCTACCTAAGACGTGACAACAAAGCCGCTTCTTTTCGTGGAAAAAAAAACTACGCCGAGTAGCATGGAAGTCTACACGGATGTAATAGCCTAATAACTTTTCCACACTGGACCCAGAACACCACGTTTGGTGTCTGGGTCCCAAGGCAGAACCACGGTTTCACAAATAGAATCCCCGACACCCTTATTTCCATTATGGAACCGTGTAAGAGGAATCTGGAAAAGCAAAACCTTGTTTGTGTTGGTGACATAGTTTGTGCGACCGAACACCACAATGGGGCTGTGGTGAAACAGAATTTTCACGTGCGGAAAACCCACATCGGTTGTAAAAGCGCCATAAAGTGCAAAAAATGCTTTCTTCTTAACAGTGCGCGAGGTCGGAAGAAGTATCTTCGAGTATTGGGCAAGGGCTTTTGCGTCTGACTCGAGTGAAGGACGCATCCAAAACACACAACGCGGCACAAAGAATTAAAATTGATCATCGAAAACGTAAAAACCGGGACACAGATTGACGGAAACATTAAAAGCCAGGACGGTGGCTGAAGTAGATGGGTGTAAGGTCCAGAAGACGACTACGGCAGTGGCGGGAAAAATAGATGCAGGACGATGGTGATAAATTGCAGTGGCAGAGGCACAAAGAACTTGTTGCTAAGGTGGGAACAACGGCGATCCAGCATCGAGCCAGGTCGACTGCGCAAGAATCCGGAAAATTTTAAACTGTATGAAATTTTCGAACTGTCGGACAATCTCCGTGAAATAGTGTATTTCATGAATGCAAGTACCGAGGTTTGATCGGACAACGTTCAACAATTTATGCAAGGCAAGCCTGTTGATTTATTCTTAACAGACTGGTTGGAATGAACCTTTATCTTTATAATATTTTGAGTATGTCAAACTTTGTAAAAATATCAGAGTGCATCAAAAGGCGAAATCTGTTTTGCAGGCCCTACGTGCTGAATTTGACAGTCACTTTGATCCTCAAAATAATAAATTGGAACTATGTAATTTGCTTGAAAATGCTATTTCTGGTTAGTGTTACTGTATTATCGAAACAGATATTCAAAATGATAAGTTAGACAGCAAGAGCTACTGTACGAGATAAAGAATTAGTTATTGAAAGAAAAAAATAGCTAGTGAACAAACCCTTGAAAGAGAACATTTAGCTAAAGACCAAACTATTGCAAGACAAAAGAGATCTAGTGAGCAAACCCTTAAACGAGAACGTTTAGCTATAGAACAAGCTGTTAAAAGAGAAAAGATAGCTAGTGAACGAACCCTTGAAAGAGAACGTTTATCTTAAGAACCAGCTACTGAAAGAGAAAAGATAGATAGTGAACAAACCCTCGAAAGAGAACATTTAGCTAAAACCAAACTATTGAAAGAGAAAAGATAGCTAGTGAACAAACTCTTGAAAGAGAACGTTTAGCTGATCATCTTAAATTGCGTACAATTAAATTGGAATCTGGTATGTATATTCGACAAATACTAACCAGTAAAGTAGTGCGAGTCATTCAAGTAATAGAAATCTTGACATAGAAGGGTAATGTCAAGCATTCACCCCAAATAATAGGGAAGATATAGTGAGAATTAGCGAAAATATGAAATCTGTTACAGATACATATTCTGCCAGACTGTTAACTTAATCAGCTACACAGGCTGGGGCAATACTATTGGACGAGGAATTTCAAAGTTTTGATAAGATGAAGGAAACGTTGCTTAAAAGATTTAAGATGTCAAGTTGTACTCTTTAGCTAAAGTTTAAAACATTAACCAAATCCGACAAGCAGGCTTATGTGGATTAGGAGTATAAGCTTAAAACGTATGCAGTGGAGTGGGCAAAAGCTGAACCGTGGTGATTATGGCAAACTGCTAGAACTTGTGTGTTCAGACCACTTTCTTGAGAAACTTCCAGATGAAGACTTTTCTTAATTGATAAAGGAAATCTGGGAACAGTTGAAAATGCAGCCTAAATGGTAGAGGAAATTGTATAAGTGTAATATCACTTAACACTCACCAACATGCAATGGTGGTAAAGCAAACACAAACGACAGGAGAATAAACACTAACAAAGGTAATGGGAATGGTAGTAATGGGAATTCTAGCTAGTTCTTAAACCAAAACAGTGCAGACAAACAACCGAGTAGTGCAAATAACAATCAGTTTAGTTCGAACCAAGGAAATAAGGGGGGTTCCTCTGGGAAAAAATTCCAGTGGGAAGATAATGGTGGTAACAGACATTTGACATTTTGATAACAGATCAAATGACGCTAGAAGTTGTTATAAATGCGCAAGTTAAGATCACATTGTTGCAAATTGTCCTTATAGAGAACAAAAAAGAACAAAGGAGATAAGGAAGACAGTCCCTTGTCCAGCTGGGAATGGCTACTTCGGCAGTTCGAAGGGTCTCTGGATAAGAATAAAATGGTAAATTCTTTTTTTTGAGGCTGATAGGAAACCCTTCCTGTGAGAAAACTTTGCGCCTTTGTTGGAAGACATTGTTTCATTGACAGAAATTGTTGCTATTGGCTCTCTTTGATTTAACAAATGAGTTGGCTTTCAAAAGTAAGGAGTCTAAGCCTAAGTAGTGTGGGCTTGCAGCGAAAAGTATGTGGTTATCTGTAACAGTTGTTCGGTGATCAGATCGCTACTTGCTGATTGTTTTGATTGCCTCATTATGTAGCCAGCGGGAAAATTAATCGTGCCTTTTGTCATCTTGTATCAATCAAAAGTGTTTTGCGAGATCTTTTTAGAGTGGATCCAATGTGCTACTGTTACAACATAACCACGCGGCAGGTGCAGGTGCAGTCAATAATTGATGACATTCCGGACTTAGTTCTAGTAGATGGTACGTCAGTGTTGATCTTGGTTCCCAATCATCCTTCCAGGTTGTATTCTCTTTTACTCCAAAATAGTTCGATCAAGTGTCAACCTTCTAATCGCTGTAATTATCGTCTTGCTTGTTTGATACTATGATGTTGCCAGAGTATCAAATTCTCCAATTTGAATTAAGTGGAATTCTCGTTCGTATTTGACTTTGTAGCAAGATTGTAGCAAAGCTGTGTTCTAACCGTTGATATCGTGAATGGCTGTAATGGCCAATTGTAAACAACGTGAGTAGTAGAACATGATATCTCGTGAGACTTGTGATATACAATGAGCCTTGGGGAATTCTGAGAAATGGTGTTGTGAATTATTCTTATGTTTTAGGTTTCAGAGGAAACTAACACAGTCTCAACCCTGTGTTAGGCTAAATGATTTAGCATGGCAAAGTGCAGCTGCGTAGTCGCAAGATACCAATAGTCTAAAAGAGTGTGATATGTGATCTAGTCTTGTGACCTGTGTGATCAGCCGGCTTGTGTAGTCTTTCTTGAGTAAGTGTGCTCATCGTAGTCTATTGTGGATATAGACATGTTTTCAAACGTTGGACATATTTCAAAGACTAATTGTAACTAAAGTTCGTTCTGTGACCTAGTCAATAAACTGCTTCAATTACAAGAAGTTTACGTTTTGATTCCTTCAGGTAGTGGAGGATTCTTACCACAGTTGTACAAGTGGACTGGAGACTCGTGTGTCTATGCAACATCGTTTGTGCGACCAAACACCACAAGCTTACACCAAAATCCAACACTATCATACAAGATCCTACCGAGATAGTGGAGCAAACCTTTCATACTATATACATGGGATGGCACAGGTAAGAACGTACAAAAGCCTCCTTTAAGTTAAGTGAGTGGTATCCACAGTTTAAATACAGTACGTAAAATATCCTAGGGATTTCCATGAGAACATAAATAATTCTGTAGGAACGAGGAGAGCAAAACACAGTATAAAGGCTCTGACCCAGTGTATGACGGGAACTAACTTACTCGGTACATACGTTATACTACTTTATAAATTATATCTAAGGAATTTTTCCACCTTATGAGGAATTTTTAAGGAAGGCTTATATCTTCCAAGGAATTTGTAAGGAACGTTTCCACCTTATAAGGAATTGTTAAGAATGCTTCCACCTTATAAGAAATTTGTAAGGTAAGCTTGCACCCTATAAGGAATTTTTAAGGAATGCTCCCAGTATATAAGGACTTTTAAAGAAATTCTTCCACCTTATAAGGAATTTGTATGGAATGCTTCTACCTTATAAGGAATTTTTAAGGAATGCTTCCGCCTTACAAGGAATTTTTAAGGAATGCTTCCACTTTACAAGGGCTTCGTAAGGAATGCTTCCACCTTATAAGGAAGTTTTAAGGAGTGCTTCTGCCGTACAAGGAATTTTTAAGGAATGCTTCCACCTTATAAGGAATTTTTAAGGACTGCTGCCACCTTATAAGAAATTTGTAAGGTATGCTTGCACCTCATAAGAAATTTTTAAGGAATGCTCCCAGGATATAAGGACTTTTAAAGAAATTCTTCCACCTTTTAATAAGGAATTTGTAAGGCATGCTTCTACCTTATAAGACATTTTTAAGGAATGCTTCCCCCTTATACGGAATTTTTAAGGAATGCTTCCACCTTACAAGTAATTTTTAAAGACTGCTTCCACCTTATAAGAAATTTGTAAGGTATGCTTGCACCTCATAAGGAATTTTAAGGAATGCTCCCAGCATATAAAAACTTTTAAAGAAATTCTTCCACCTTATAATAAGGAATTTGTAAGTAATGCCTCTACCTTATCAGAAAACTTTAAGGAGTGATTCCACCTTACAAGGAATTTGTAAGGAATGCTTCCACCTTACTAGGAATGTCATGATATCTGAGTCGGTAAATCGGTTGATGTACAGATCTACGGATGCTCTGATGCTGGTTCGAGTCTCGGCACTGGCTACGATATAGAGCATGACGTTATTCGTCAAACACAGTAACACATTGAATAGGTTTGTTACTCCACGTTCCTACGAAAGTTTACATACTTCTGGTAATTCGTAGCAAAATTGTCCCTCCCCGTCTCGAGATGATCTCAACAATTGAAATTAATTCCCCCAATTTTCCTTTTTGCAGCACTTAAAACGTTTTTCAATGAGTTTTACCACTTTTAATATACTGATGTGGACCCAACAATTTTCTCTGGTACACGGGAAAGTCCTCAACGCGACAATAGCGGAATTCGATACAATTAGTGATGCCGAAGACGACGGGACTGCGTCACTCTTCGGCGAAAGTGCGTCAAACAGACGCAGTTACTTTCACTCTGTATTTGGACGGGGAGTCTTTTAGAAATTCCGCGGTGCCAGATGGCGGTCTTCCCGCAATCAGTTTCCGATTGGCAGTTCGAGTCTCTGATCGATGCCAATCCTGTTTCCGCGTGTCCTTCTGGTCATGGCTGTCGCCTTTTCCTGTCATGCCAGCTGTTGCGAGCCCCTCGTGAAGACACGTGGCTCGAGTGTGTGTGTGTGTTTGTGTTGTGTGTGCATTTGGCATTCCGCCAAGGTGGAGGTGGAGGACTTTGCTAGTTGTCCCTCCGTCCGTCCGTCCTGCCGTCTTGTCTGTCCTGCCGCTTGCATTCCGCACAACGTGTGAACAATTATTTGCTAGACATGCCGGCCTGCCTGCCTACCTCGACCGCCAGCGCCTCCACTTAATTGGACGAGGCAAAGGATGAAACCTCCCGACCAATGATCGCACGACTCAAGCCCGCAAAGCAGATTTGTACACTTTTACCCGCCCGCTTGAATACAGATGGCGGCGCTTCTGCAGCGGGTTGCCAGGTGTCGCTCGGCGGGCAAACAATATGTGTATTCCTTAGAAATAACCGCATGTCAAAAGACAATAGAGTCTAAAAGAAACTTGAGTAAAACCAAAAAATCTGACATCAGTTCCAAAACCCAAAAGTATGAAAGAACACGCAAAGTTTCAGTCGTTTAGGGATATCGTAGCCGAAATGGATGGCACCCTCTTTCTCCCACTTCAGGGTTTGCCGTACTCGCCTGTAAACTTATAAAATTCCAAGACGTTTCCAGGATTTTTCCGGGAATTTTCAATGACAATTTAAGAACCAACAAAAAAATCTTTGACAGACGAACAGAACAACTAAAAGTTTTGACCGAAATGCATTCACAAATTCAATCGTATGGTTTTAAACCAAGTGTGAGAAACACTGGCGCTGCAATTGCTACAATTCCGTTTTGGTGCAGTGATTTTACATGTAGTTCCTATACACGATGTGTCACGCATTATGTTTACTATTCATCTTTTTTTTCCAGCATTTCATGATTCCACACAGACTTCCAACATGAGTAATCCAGGATTAAAGGGATTTTTCACGTTTTCCATTTTCCGGGACATTTTCCTGGACATTTCAAACTTTTCATGGACAAGTACCAACCCTGTAGCTTCCCAACTGCAATCATACGCGTCTGAAGTAATGTTGCAGAACTGAGCAATACAGGAAAGCCAACAGGGAGAAAAACTGTTAGAAAAGGACAATTTTGCTAGGAATAATGTGCATAAATTTTTGAGAACGGTATTGGCTAAACGGGATTTGACGAAAGTGGAATTGCCCTTTAGGCTAGAGCCTGTAACATGATTTCTTTGCGGCGGAACGGGATCTTGTGAAAGGGGACGTAGCCGTTTTTATGTGTGTCTGGCTGAGTGACTATCAGTTTGGGACACGACAAAACGGTTACGTCCCGTTTCGCCAAAACAGAAATCAGATTAGAACTCGGGCCTTAAGGGTAATTACACAGAAAGACACGTATAAACATATACGCGCAAATAGCTGTTTCATTCTGTCGATCATAGCTAATTATGCGCTAATTACGTGCTTTATTCAAAATTATGCGTAGCTAATAACTGCGCTTAGTCAGCACATAATTTTGAAAACAATAAAATTCGAACATAGCGTTAAACGATACAGTCGACCGAATACCGTTCTCGCGTTTGACTGAACTTGATAGCGTTGTGGGTTTTTTTCCACAAATTTTTCTTCACGGTTTTTAAAATAAATTTTTCGAGCTTTACGTCCTCAGAAACAAAATAATGCTTATATAAATACAGGATGATCAGTTAGGTTGTGACCCAACTTGATAGCTAAAGTACTACTGAACGATATGTTACGAGACCCGGCTGATGTGATGAGGCCGAGAGGGGCCACTGATTGGACAAGAAATGGATGACCTTTGCCAAATGTTTTCAAGGTCATTCAACTGCTAACTTCTTAAATATGCATCACATACCATGAGAATAAATTAGGAATATGTAGGGAACCAATGCAAAAAACCGAACGAAAATCGGACCGATTTGCAGGACCTATGGCGCACGTAAAATGGCTACTTTCGACCCCTGAACGGAAGGCGATGCTTACCTGCACGACGGAGCGTTTGAATGGAATGCCATTTTAATGGAATGCCATATTCCTAATTTATGCTGATGGTGTGTGATGCATATTTAAGAAGTTAGCAGTTAAATGACCTTGATAATATTTGGCAAGGTCATCCATTTCTTGTCCAAACAATGGCCCCTCTTGGCCTCATCACATCACCTTGGTCTCAAAACATATCGTTTAGTAGTACTTTAGCTATCAAGATGGGTCACAACTTAACTGCTCACCCTGTAGATATGAGGCAACTCACGGTCTCAGTCTTCTTCAGTCACTTCGTCTACCTTTCGTTTATCGCCATACAGATGATACAGATAACATTTTTTTCAAGATTTCCAAGCACTTTTCGAGTTAGGGAATTTTATTATTCCTTTCCAGGGACAGTTCCAAATTTTCAAGGACTCGCACAAACCCTGAATTACCTGAAGAGCTCTGCTAAGCACACTGAGACGATTAGTTTTTAACATTTTCCAGCGATGTCGTTTAGCCAAGTGGAATGCACCAATCATTAGCTGATGTATCGTGTGCAAAAGTAAAAAAATGGTAAAAACATTAGAATACTGCAGTAAGGTTTCACGTGGACTAAACAGTACAGCAACACTGCAGCATCTGAAACCTTACAGGAAAGTTTATTTGTGTCCCTTTGCTGTTTTGACTTCGGATCAGTTAAACTTTACCTCAAGCATCAAACGAGCTCGTTTTTGTTTTCTAATATATATATATATATATATATGAAGCAACTCTGTTTAACCTTATTCCACGCTTTAGAAGAAGAAAGACGAAAAGACCAAACTAGGGGATTTGAACCGGGATTTGAACCGGAAGTTGTGGTAGGGGCAAGAAGACCGTCAATCTCTGAAGGAGCAACCTCTGCAGGATCCTTGTATTGTCTATCACATTATCAAGACCAGCTAGTTTGACAGTGCCTTTGTCAGGGTCCCCTTTCTAGTTTAACGATCACTTCGACTTCTTCACGTAGGTCGGCTGCGTTCTTCCATTATTACCCAACTTCCCTACAAAATAGTTATTAATTTTTTGCGCGCCTTTTCCTAGAGAAATCTACCATAATGCAACTGCCAACCAAGTGATCGACCTTCCTCTACACGAAGGCAAGGAAATTATGACCGCAACGAAATTCACATTCATTAAATTCAAATCCGTGGACCTAGCTATTGACAGGTGGAACGATAATAAAACGCAATTTACAATTAATTTTAAAAAGCCGTATAAACAGCGCCTCCGGGGAAATTATTTATTTATTTATACATATTTATTTATGTACGGCTTAGGGAATGCAACGATGCTATAACCATAATAATAATGAATTGTTAATCAGCCAATGTGGAGAATGGCGCTGTTTCATTTTCATATACTTATAAAACGCCTGCTGGCAGCAACACGCAAAAGTAAGAACAAACAAAACACAAAAACACTAAACAATTGAACTCTTAAAGGGACACCCGGCCTGCCTTATAACATTCCGCGTGCCAAATTACAGCTATGCGCAGATCGTCATCCGAGCAATTACAGTGCCAAGGTCGGCTGGGGTGGTAGCTGCATTTCTCGCATAGCTGCTGTCTCGGTTGGCTTTGGGAATAGTACACGAAACAGAATCAAGTCAACGATTGTGTCGTCACAAACCGGAATGATTCTCGTATTTTAAAATCACAATTTATAATTTTCTAGGCTAGTGTCTTATAATTTTGCTTCGGCTATCTATTGGAATAATTAATTTTAATTTTTACCGCATTAGTCTATTATATTTTACATCTCATGGTGATTATTAGAAAATTAGTAGATGTACACACAGAGATGAAACGTCATGATTATTGTACGCGCGCAATGCATCATATAGTTACGGGTCGTTCTTAAATATAGTTAACAATATTCAACAGAAAATCTCCTAGACGCCACATTTAAAATGTTTTTTTTTTAGCAAGGGAAAGACTAACGTTAAGTAAATAGACCTTTAGGGCCGTACTTGATGTGGTGGACCGAGAAAAATGGCACTGGGAGGTATATCCCTTTAAAGTTCTTATCCATAGATTTCGCACCTCTTCAGGAGCGCTCATTATCAAATACGAGAAACGGATTAATCTCCAATGAAAATCCAATTGCAACAAAATAAGTGACGTCACATAAAAATACGAGTCCAGTGGGGAAAAAACGGGGGCGGGGGGGGGGGGGGAGGTTCGGGGGCACCAGCCTTACAAATTGGGCTACCTTACCGCCGCTTCAAAAAATCGGCTAAAAACCCGAATGTCTCCGAAAATATTTGAGGAGAGAATTTCATCTTCGACAATGGGAATTTCATCCACCAAAGCTCAGTTGTGCGAACATTATCACGTCCCAAACAAATAGATAAATAAACGGAGCACAAAATCCAAATCGACTTCGCTCGCTTTACTCGCTCGCCCAAACATTGTTCCACTTACCACGAAAAAAATTGTCGTGAAACCTTACATAAGCAGTTTTGCCACCCTGCTAGACTCATTAACACTCCAGACTTTTCTGGTAACTATTACGTCACATATTGAAACGTCACCGACCGTGCCCGACCTCGCTAACGAAGAGGTTCCCCCCCCCCCCCTCCCTCTACTCCCATACCCCCACAAACTTTGTTTGCTTCGTAGTTTAATTAGAAATTGTTTAAAACTGCACCGACTCCATGCCGCTATTCGCAATATATCAATTATTAATATTTGCACTTTTATAATCCCTTAATTTTAATTCTTCGGTAAATAATTCGGAGAGGCTTCATAACTGTTAACGGATTCTTCTTAATTAAAATTTATATTAATAATTCTGAAGGATTCCCATAATAAACAAACGCATGCTGAACGTTGGCTTACGGCGAGTAGCAGGC